>JBBBDQ010000913.1:4837500-4892500 GCA_037127315.1 Ascarosepion bandense
AATGAATGCTCCTCACTGGCTGGCCACATATCAACACGGGCTGAGCCACTCCTCATCGATTCAAATGTTTCCATTCCTTTCTCCATCTCGCCTTTGTCACTCATTGACGGGGGAATGTTGGGAAGGACAGAGTTAAGAGAACGCCGATTCCCAGATGCGGGCCTTCTAATAACATCATCACAGATCTGAGATTTCACTTTACGAGAACGACCACGAACAGAACCACGTAAGAGACCTGCAAGTGAAAGAAAAGAAAATAATGAATAATTACCAGATTACTGCATATAAACCTTTTTTTTTCCTCCTAACCCACAGAAATACAGCTCAGGATTTGAGAGAAAAAAAAAATGAGATATGTCAATATTTACTAGATTACTGTGTTTGATAGCATGTGATATTCACCTTTTTACCCACTCACAAAAATACACCTCAGTCAAAATCATTAAGTCTACAAGCACACACTAGTTAATTGTTCAATCTTTTCAATAGCCATATATTATGCATACTGCCAAAAATACATATGGTTTTTTTTAAAGCAACTTAAATATTCTGCAAAGAAAAATTATTATTATTAGTAGTAGTAGCAATAGTATTCCATATATCTGAAAATAAAAGCTTTAGTAAAATATAAAATAGGAAAGTGAGAAGAAGAGACGAAGTATAAACTACAAGAAATCAACTAAATGCAGCCACTACTTCTACTCTAGCAGCTTCCTTTCTCGCACTTCCCGCCTGTGGAACTCCTTTCCGTATACTTGCTTCCCTGATAGCTGCAATCACCAAGAATTTAAATGCAACATCAGTTCCAATCTCTTTTCCACTTGACTCCAGTCCTTCTCTTGTCCTTTCCCCATCACCTCGTGTATCTTGTTCTTTTCCTTTCTCACTTTACCCTAGCAACTGTCTTCACACTGATATTCCTATCCTTCTCTTGCCCTTTCTCCGACACCCCGAGTAACTGGTTCGTCTTTCTCTTCACTCTCTTCCTGCTTGAACTTTCACTCTTCTCTTATGCAGCCCACTGCGAACCAGTGGCTGTACCACTTTGCTTGGGGTGAAACGATTAAAAAAAATGTTTATCAACAAATGAAGGAGCCCAAAATGCAAATTACAGGTCAGATATACTAAAAGTTTGTTTTAGTTTTATTTAACAGCATATCAACCTCTATGGATTATTTAATGCCAAAAAGGTGGGGTTTTAAGGTTTGTTTGTTTGTTTTTTTTTTAATGTTCGTTTATTGTGAGAAGTTTGATTTAGTTAGATTTTGTTGAATCAATAAACAAATATTCTGGCCAACCTAATATGCTTATTTTAATCATTTCACCCCAAGCAAAGCAATACAGCCACTAAGATACAAGTAGTTGCTACATGTGAAAGAATATATGAAAAAAAAAAAAAAAAAACAGCACAAGAACAAAAACAATGTAAAACAGAACAAAATATAAAAAAAAAAAAGAATTAAGTAGAGAGTAGATATACAGCACCAAGGTAACAGTTTTTTAATTCAGAAATTTTCTTCTAGACTGGTTACTAACCACTACTGGAGAGTCCAGTGCTTCCAGCTATTTAACCCATAGCAAAGGGACTGATAAAGAAGATTCATACCTTTCCCAAGAGTATGTGTGCAAATACAAACGATACAAGTATATATAAAAGTCGGTTCTCTGTGCAGGGCCCAGAAGTTTTTTCCGTCTGAATCTATCTTGCACATATATAAATCTACCATCCGCCCATGTATTGAATACTGCTGCCACATCTGGTCGGGTGCCCCAGCTATTCTCTTCGGGGTTCTTGACAAAATACAATGGAAGAGTCTGTAATGTGATCGATACCAACTTGGCAAACCGACCGCAGTCACTCTTTCACCAGCACGACGTGGCTTCCCTGTGCTTCTTCTATAAATACTTTCACGGCTTCTGCTCCAATGAACTTAGATCACTGTTGCCTCTTATGTATGTATTTACACAAGCAACTAGATTAGCAACTAGGTCCCACCCTTTTACAGTGAAACCGATAAAATGTAACTGCAATTTCTACTTCAACAGCTTCTGTTCTCGCACTTCCCAACTGTGGAACTCCCTTCCACATGATTGCTTCCCCGACAGCTACAATCTCCAGGAGTTTAAATGTAAGGTCAATAGACACCTCCTAACACATTAACTCGCATCCATTCTCTCAAACACTCTTCCCATCTGTCCACCCTCAGCCTCGGTATCCTTACCCGTCTATCACCCTCCTGACATTTCCTATATCTAACCACTCTTTCCCTTCACCTTCCCCTATGTAACCCCCTGCACAATAATGGCATTGAAATGCCTTGCTTGGAGTGAAATGATTAAAAAAATATAACAATAATAAAAAAATGTACTTTTTTAAAAAAGACTACACCTGCTTTAAGATATTCAGTCAGCTGAAACATGCTTGGGCGATCATGTCTCGTAAGCGACATGACTGACTGGGCAGAAGATTATCCCGCAGTAGGTTGCCATTTCTTTCTGCGGTAGACTGGTTGCCAACCAAGGCTATAGAACCCAATCTGTCCTGTTATTTGACTCATAACTAGAGGAAGAAGATATGCATTATATTATTAAGTAGTAATTAGAGGGGGATCAGTTTATTACTTCAAAACAATAGAAAACTGATCCCCCTCTTTATGCCCAGTAGAAGCCTTAATCCTCTATTATATTCAAGGCTATAGAACCCAATCTGTCCTGTTATTTAACCCATAACTTGTAGGAAGAGAGAGATTAATACCTTTCCCAAGGGTATTTGCACGTAAGTAAATGCAATGAATTCAACTGGAATTCGAACTCGGCTTCCCAATTTCTCATTCCGAGCTGATATCCACTGCGCCACAACGCACATCAAGATATTACTTCACATTTTTATGCAGTCTGCTAACTATAAAGCCAAGCGAAGCAATAAACCTTCTTTAGTATTTATTTATTAGATATTCAAAATAAATTTTACAGAAAAAACTTCTATTTTAATGTAAAGAAGTAAAAGATATATATCTATTGATATTATAAAATAATTTATTTTCATTCTTTAAATCATGATATATTTAAGATGTTTTTGGTGCTTTTCATTCATTTTCTGGGCCATAAAATCTTTGAGACCAAAAACAAAAGAGCTGACATCATATTTCAACTGGCTTCCTATGATGACAATAACAGTAATTATTATTATTATTATAAATTGTATTGCAAACACAAATTAAAATATGTGTAATTAATAATAAGAACTGATAATATTGTTATTTGATCATTTTGTATCAAGGACTGCTTTTAAAAGAAACCTGACAAGTTTATGGATGGTTGAGCTTACTTTTAAAATGTCTGTTTTTGTAGCCATATTAAAATAATTACAAATAAAAACAAACTTGCTCTCTCAAGCAACAGTGACAAAGATGCCAAATGAACAACATTATATTACACCAATATGAACATTAAGTGAAAATATAGGTTAATATCTACATTCTTTAAATATTCAACTGGTTTACTTGCATTTAATTTCAAGCTATATAAACATATATTTACACATGAACGCAAAGGCCTTGAACTTTGGCGTTAGTGTAATGGTTTCATGTCGATGTGAGAATCATTTAATGCTCTCAAACTCAATAAAGGAGGATAACTCAAAACTGCTTTTCATTTCCTGAAAATGAAGAATGGGATATTAAATTTGGCTATAGGCCCAACTTTTGAAACTTCTCAGCACACATTAAAGGTGACTGTAAACCAATACTTGGATTCTGACTAGAAACAGATGCAATGTGTTAGTGATTCTTTGAACATGTACAGATACACTCGGAAATTTATACACATTTCAATTGGCTTGCCTGCACAAAAAATAATTATCAATCCAGCTGAGAATATAGAAAGAAGTCTTCCAAAAACAAGAAGTATTAACAAACAGGAAAAATTTGTCTATACTTTCGAGATGGGGTAGTATTTACATTACTTACACAGTTTAAATTGCTGTCCTCATCTTTATTGCCATGTTTACAATATTTCAGCTGTTTTACCCTCTGGCCTTCTTCAGATACTAGGAATTTTGAACTAAACCCTTTATTTCAATCACAGGGGTATATCATTCTTATTCCAGGTACCACTTCTGGATACTATCAAGTTATCTCCCTTTAACTCAACTCACTAAGTTATTTGTTCACCACTGCTGTAGCCAGGTATTGAACTCACAACTCTTTAGGTCAAGTCACTGGAACTAATCACTGCCTATATCTACTGGGTCATGGCACCCAGAAGTAGCATCACACACAGAATCAGAACGATATACCCCAGCAATCAAAGTAAAGGGTTTGGTCCGAAATTCTAGCATCTGAAGAAGGCCATAGCATACAATGGCTGAACCATCACAAACATGGTAATGAAGATGAGGAAAACTTTATTAGAAAAAAAAAATTCTGACCCTCTATGTAATATTTGTCTATATTTCTGAGGTAAGGTATTTACATGGTTCAGTCTCCTCATCTTTATTGTCATACTAGCAGTATAGCCCAGCGTTGCTCGGGTATAATGAAAGCTTTAAAACTAATTCATAATCTTGGAGCTCAGACTAAAAAATATTTGTGTGAAGTTTGGTGAAAATCGGATAAAAATTGTGGATTTGTATAAAGGACATACAGACAGACAAACAGACATACACAGAAACATCTTGCCTTTTTATATATATATATATTCGATTTCCTGCACTATTGTAAGAACTGCAACCTTGAAACTTCTGAATATCGTTCATGTCTTTGTCTATGAGTGTATCAAATTTGATTAAAATCAGACCACTCCTTCTATAACCCGATTTTTTCGATTATTGATTTTCGATATTTATCAGGGGTACCTTGACACAAAACCTAGCTAAGAACACTCGCAGATGCTTATAGTACAACTGTGTAAATTTTCAAGAAAATCGGTTCAGCCTTTTTGGAGTCTATAGGTAACGGACACACACACAGAGACAAAGTTCCATTTATAAATAAGTTTAGATTCCTGAGGTTTCAGCCATTGTATGCTCCAACCTTTTTCAGGTGACTGAAATTTTTAGAACTGAACCCTTTCTTCTTTCAATCACTAGGTGTTATGGTGAAACACACCTATTCCTCAGATAATGAACTCTCCCTCCTTATATTAATAAGAGTTAACAAGAAGTTAACTTGGGAAGTTCATCGGAGTTCTTAAAAGTTACAGAGTTCTATTGGAGTTCAGTAGAACTACTAGGCAGTTGATATTAGTTAGCAGTTAACCGAATACTAAGGAGTCAGCTTACAGTGGAAGATTACCAAATTTCTAACATTTAGGGTGTGTTAAGTTGATTAGCAGCTGACATAGCACGATTATAACTTTCAGTGCAAAAACTACTCCACAACAGTATGAACTTTAAAAAATTTATAACTTTGTCATACTTCTAATGAGGTTTAAAATGTTTTGGTGTTAGGGTCCTCATCAGGCATATACGACTTTTTGAACTAATGGAGTTTCTGTTTTAGAAAGCTTTATCTAAGTGTCTTATTTCTTGGAGTAATTGGTAGATGATGTTGATAGAGTTATAAATTTTTTAAAGTGCACACGGACTTTTTGGACACCCTGCATAATCTTGAAACAGTTGGTAGATTAGGCTGCTTTCCTTTTCAAGATCATTCGTATAAAATAAATATGAACACCTCTATCATCAGGAAAGCACTCCCACCTTATCAGTATATTGGTTTCTGGAGGAAAAACCAGATCACTGTCTTTTATTAGTATAGTTGTTTGGGATTTAATAGTTAAATGATCTGGGCTCATTTCTTCATATCTTTGCCTCGAGAAGTTCTTGGGAAGTTCTAGAGAGCTCTATTGGAGTTCAGTAGAACTATTAATTAGTTCCAGTTTGGACATAGTTGGTCTAAGGCAGTTGATATTAGTCGGCAGTTAGCTGAATACTAATGAGCCAGCTTTTCAGTGGAAGATTACCAAGTTCCTAACATTATGGGTGCATTAAGTCAATTAGCAACCGACGTAGCACAATTATAACTTTACGTGCGAAAAACTACTCCACAGCACTAGGGTAGATTGTTCAGCATCAATGCTTTGATAGAGCAATGAAAGCTGAATAATTTCCTCATGGATAAAAAGTAGACATGAAGCAACAGAGGCATAGCTCTATAGAAAAACTAGCAGTATAGCCTGGCATTGCTCGGGTGTAATGAAAGCATTAAAACTAATCTATGGTCCTGGAGATCAGACTCTTCGCACGAAAGACTAAAAAGCAATAGTTGTTTCCAGTTAAAGCGAAACCATAGACTGAAAGAAAAATTAATGGATGTAAGTCAAATTTTCATTTCCTGGTATCGATATTAAATAAGTTTTTTTCGTCGTAAACTGAATTTTGAAGGCTAAATAAGTCCTCTGAGTAAATAGTATCATGGCTGAGACTAAGAACTACAATTATACCTACTTAGAGCCAAACCCGAAGCAAAAACTAAAATAAAAGGGCTGAAAAAATACAAACATACAGGCAGATAAACAGACACACACACACACAAACATCTTGCCTTTTATATATATATATATATATATATATATATATAAAAAATCAAATTTCTGCACTATTGTAAGAATTGCAACCTTGAAACTTCTGAATATTGTTTCTTATGTTTTTTTCTATGAATGTATCAAATTTGATTAAAATCAGAACACTCCTTCTATAATCCGATATTTTCCATATTTATCAGGGGTACCTCAACAAAAAACCTAGCGAAGAACACTCGCAGACGCTTATAGTACCACTGTGTAAATTTTCAAGAAAATCGGTTCAGCCATTTAGGAGTCTATAGGTAACAGACACACACACAAAGTTCCATTTAGAAATAAGTTTAGATCCTGGCAGATTGTCTTCTTTGAGATCTAAATGATTCATTAGTTTGAAGCCATTTTTAATCACTGATTTCAGAAAAGGTCAATGTTATTTTGGTAATGACCTTGTTTATCAGCTTCAGTCAGTTTCTAAAAGCCATAAAATAGTTTTGCTGTACCTTTTCTGTAAATATTTTATGGTAATTGTTCGGATTAACTTTCCTTTAAGGTACCTAGACTTTATGTATTTAAGTGCACTACTAGATTGTCAGCAAGTCTTCATCATTTTACAATTGAAATAGCTAGATCTATAAGTTCTATGCTAACAATTTCTTGTACTTCCTGCTAATGGAATTCTTCATTTACCAGCTTTGGTCTTCAAAAATTTAAATGCAATTGTCATCTGTCTTCTTGTCTCATGTTCTTGTTATTGTCCTTAAAAATGTTTTACCTTTTCATATATTCTTTCATCCACTGTAATCCCTTGGGGCTATACTGGCTTTATAGACTTGCTTGGAGTGAAAGGATTATATATATATATATATATATATATATATATATATATATATATGACAAAGGCAAAATGCGTGATCAAATCTTGTTTGAATCAAACCATTTTCCATTTGTCATACTATTTTATAAGTATATAAATCAGTGCTGAGTTCTCAGGCCAATGAGGAAAAAAGCCCTGAGAAGTGAGGACATCACAATGGAGCCTTCACAAAACTTTACAGTTGGCATAACTCTGCTCAATTAAGTGATAAGCTTCTCCACATTAATCCTATATAACTTTGAAGGTGTCCCCACCTAACGTCTGTCACCGGTCGGTCGATCAAATTGGCTCTCAGTTTTGTTTTTTTTTTGTTTTTTTTTTTACACAGAAATGGAGGTGATTGGGTTTTGATCATGTTTTTGCAGTCATAGCATTCAAATCAGTTGAGTGGATCAGAGGAAGATAACAGCAGGCCTTTTGTTGAATTCGAAAGCCTTGTCTCTCATGTTAAAAACAGAGTCATTGGTAATCAGGCTCGTGGGCCGGTCAAAATACTTTCGCGGGCCAGCTCCAGCCTGCAGGCAGTAGGTTGCTGACCCTTGTGCTAGAGATATCTTTCAAGATAGACGGCAAGTGTGCATTGAGGTGCAACAGATACTCACAATGAGAAATCAGAGGGACAAGTTTGAATTCCAGATGCATTTGTTACGATCACTTACAAATACTCTTGGGAAAGGTATGAACCCATCTTGTCTCCCTCAAAACTATGGGTTGAATAGCAGGACAGATTGGGTTCTATAGCCTTAACTAGTCTACCACAGATAGAAATGGCAACCAGCTGTGGGAAAATCTTCTGAACACTCTCTTCCAACATGCCTTGAGCCAGCATGGAAGAGTAGGCTCATAAAATTAATATGAGAATAAATACCTCACATTGATGCACAGTCTGCAACATTGCAGAGTAAACAAATTCTTATTCTTTTGAGACTAATTCCCTCAGCGATTTATTGATTTTTTTGTTTTTTTACAGATTATCAACACTTTGTGGATTATTTAAAGTTGAAACATATTTGGCATTATAAGATCATATCTTTTTATTTTTGTGAGTGAATATTGTATTAACAATCTTTTAGGATTAACAATTTTTGTCAGGTTTAAGGCTACTATTTAACCCATAGATGGTGGGAGGAGATGGATTCATACTTTTTCCAAGGCTATATGTGAACATAAGTGAATGTAATGAACCTGACTGGAATTTAAACTAAGCTCTTCAAGTTCTCATCCCAGGCCACTATCCATTGCATCACCTATATACCAACTTTGTAAATCTGATATGATGACATGCTCCCTATGTAGTAAAGTTGATAAGAATGACATGTCTTTTTTACATCCATGCACACAGTGGCACTCAATCTAAACAATTTTTTTCCTCAACAAAATTCTCAGAGATAACTTGTTTGTAAATTTAATTAATGATACCATATTTGAAAATTTCCTTATTTTTGACATTTAAAATTAGGCATTAAATTCTAAGACAAGGGATTGTTTGTAGACCCCTGTCTTCAGGCTGTCATACTGAGTCTTAATAATGGATGCTCTACTACACCCTCAACCCAATTTGTCCACCTCAGGAGATGACCAACACTGACGCCAACACAGAAACATAAAACATATGAGTCATTTAGAATCTACCTACAATATGTTGAGAGACTAGATTTTGTCGTTCAATTTTCTTTATCTTTTCCTTCCATCCACTTTTTGTGCCTCTGAAATGACTTGACGAGGTGCAGACATGTTGATAATTTTTTCTTTTTAATAGAATTTGAAATTTGGGACAGTCAAAAGTATTTAAACACTTCTAAAAATTTGATTTTAGATCCACAAAATAAAGTTGATTTCACTTAATTTGACAGAGTATTCCTTGTTTGCTTTTGGGTTCCCCAGCAATGATTGGACAAAAAGGTCAAAATTCATTGACATTGAGTCTAGATTCTAAACTTATTAGAGTTACTAAAATCCATTAGTTTTAGTTTTTAACCCCTTTCTAGACAACGTTTTTTTTTTTCAGTTTTATTTATCTCTGATTTAAATTCATTTTGTAATCTAAGTTACCAACACTATTTAACTGCTTTATATCACAGCCATTTTCGTAACATTATACTCAGACTAAGTTGTTATTTTTTCTTCTTTCTCATGAATATCTGGATTTAGTAATTTCCATAAAAACCAATGCAATGAAACTGTTGAAAATTGCAAAATGCAGCCATTCCTCACTTAATAACCAGGATCCATTCCAACTTTGGTCGCAAAGTGAGATTGATTCAATGTTTATGACCTATCAATCCTTTGTAGGTTAAATACTTTCAGATAGTAAAATTTTTTTTTTTTTTGAAGATAATGATTAGGTGATATAAGTTTTATTAGGTCCTGGGTATGACAGTAAATTGCATCAGGCAGCAAGGTGCCTGATTTTGAGGTTGTTAGGAGCATGGAACTACTTCTTAATCACTCCTGTTCCCAGGTCCACCCTGACCCGGGGTGGTAGCACCTGTTAGGGTCCCAGCTAAAGGCAAATAGTTAACCCTCTCAACAGGAGTCAAAACACTATGAAAGTATAAAAACAGACTTTCATGCAATATATACATAAAAATTTTTGAAAAAAAAATCTTACCGACAAAAGCGTTTTTAAAGGGAAAGCGTTACCGACAAAACGTTTTTAAAGGGGAAAACGTTACCGACAAAACGTTTTTAAAGGGAAAACGTTACCCGACAAAAGCGTTTTTAAAGGGAAAACGTTACCGACAAAACGTTTTTAAAGGGAAAAGCGTTACCGACAAAACGTTTTTAAAGGGAAAAGCGTTACCGACAAAACGTTTTAAAGGGAAAGCGTTACCGACGAAAACGTTTTTAAAGGAAAAGCGTTACCGACAAAACGTTTTTAAAGGGAAAAGCGTTACCGACAAAGCGTTTTTAAAGGGAAAACGTTACCGACAAAACGTTTTTAAAGGGAAAAGCGTTATAAACGTTTTAAAGAAAAGCGTTTTTAAACGGAAAAGCGTTACCGGACGAAGCGTTTTTAAAGGGAAAGCGTTACCGCGAAACGTTTTTAAAGGGAAAACGTTACGGCAGAAAGCGTTTTTAAAGGGAAAGCGTTACCGCGAAGCGTTTTTAAAGGGAAAACGTTACCGGCGAAGCGTTTTAAAGGGAAAAGCGTTACCGACGAAACGTTTTTAAAGGGAAAAGCGTTACCAGCGAAGCGTTTTAAAGGGAAAAGCGTTACGACGAAGCGTTTTTAAAGGGAAAAGCGTTACCCGGCAAGAAACGTTTTTAAAAGGGAAAACGTTACCGGACGAAAGCGTTTTTAAAGGGAAAGCGTTACCCGGCGAAGCGTTTTAAAGGGAAAAGCGTTACGACGAACGCGTTTTTAAAGGGAAAACGTTACGGCCGAACGCGTTTTTTAAAGGGAAAAGCGTTACCGGCGAAACGCGTTTTAAAGGGAAAAGCGTTACGGACGAAGCGTTTTTAAAGGGAAAAGCGTTACATCCGGACTACGAAAGCGTTTTTAAAGGAAAAGCGTTACCGACGAAGCGTTTTTAAAGGGAAAAGGCGTTACGGCGAAGCGCTTTTAAAGGGAAAAGCGTTACCGGACGAAAACGTTTTTAAAGGGAAAAGCGTTACCGACAAAACGTTTTTAAAGGGAAAACGTTACGACAAAACGTTTTTAAAGGGAAAAGCGTTACCGACAAAACGTTTTTAAAGGGGAAAACGTTACCGACAAAACGTTTTAAAGGGAAAGTTAAAACGCGTTTTAAAAGGCGTTACGACAAAAGCGTTTTTAAAGGGAAAAGCGTTACCGACAAAAGCGTTTTTAAAGGGAAAAGCGTTACCGACAAAACGTTTTTAAAGGGAAAACGTTACCGACAAAACGTTTTTAAAGGGGAAAACGTTACCGACAAAACGTTTTTAAAGGGAAAAGCGTTACCGACAAAACGTTTTTAAAGGGAAAAGCGTTACCGACAAAACGTTTTTAAAGGGAAAACGTTACCGACAAAACGTTTTTCTTTTAAAGGAAAAGCGTTACCGACAAAACGTTTTTAAAGGGAAAAGCGTTACCGACAAAACGTTTTCAAAGTGAAAAGCGTAACCGACAAAACGTTTTCAAAGTGAAAAGCGTAACCGACAAAACGTTTTTAAAGGAAAACATTACCAACAAAAATACGTTTTTGAAGGAAAAATGTTACCAACAAAAATGTTTTTAAAAGAAAAATGTTACTAACAAGAATACATTTTTGAAGGAATTAATGCTTCAACATTAAATGATCCCAGGGAGTTGATATGTTGTCAAACAAACCAAAACAAGTTTTACTAATTAACCCATAGCAGTGGGAAAAAAGTGAAAACACAGTTCTCAAGAGTATTTATACATAAGTGAACCTAACTGGAATTGGAATTCTGCATTTTTTTAATCAAATCACCCCGAGCAAGGCGGTAAAGCCACTGAAGCGCATGGGGCAATGTAGGAGTGAAAAAATTGGAAAAGAGAAAGCCGGAGACCACATCCTAAACAAGGAACAAGGGATGAGCCCCTTCACCTGTTCAATGTTTTTGCCACCATTCCTGGTAGATCCTTGCATTTTAGGTGCATATTTCCTGTTTAATATGAGAGCTAATTTCCATCAGCTGAAAAGGTCTCAAATGAATGTGATTTATCATGTACTATGTGAAAATCTTTATACACTTGTCAGTAATGTACACTAAAGGCCAAATGTTTGGGGTAACTTTCTGCGTTTATTAATTAATGGGTTTCATGCCTTCTTTGTTTTATTTAACTCATCAATTAAGTTCTATATGTGATACATGCTTGGGCGATCATGTCGTGAAAGAAACATGACTGACTGAGCAGAAGATTTTTCTGCAGTAGTTTGCCATGACGGGTAAACTGATTGCCAACCAAGGCTATAGAACCTTGGAGAAAAGAGGGATTAATACCTTTCTCAAGAGTATTTGCGTAAAAGTTAATGCAACAAATTCAACTGAAATTTGAACTCGGGTCTCCAATTTCTCATTCCGAGCCGATATCTGCTGGACCACAATGCGCATAAATGTACATTTCCCATATTTAGAGGCTAGTGATATTTATTCACACCTGGCATCTTGTCGAACAGTAACTTATCTTAAATGGAAACAAAACTTCGCAGTTTTACAAACAAACAAATTCTTTTTGATCCAACACAAATTCTTCCTATCAAAGACCATAGAAACTTCTTTTTTTTCTTTATCTCAGTTTTTTTGTTAAAAAGAAAAAAAATTTCTTTGGTGGGTACTCATCCAAAATCTTTCCCCCTACTCCTGCCCTACAGATTTTTTCTCTTTAACTGAGATTCTTTGATAGTTTATATTTACCAGTACTTTCAGCTGTCGACATGTTTGATGTGATATGATAAAATTGGATTCCAAGTATGACAGATTGTTTAGCATTATTACTGATAAAAAAAACCAGAAGCTCTTGGAGATTTTACCTGTGTACAAAGGCATTGAATCAAGCTATAGACTCATATATCCAGAGTAAAAAAAAATGAAGCAGTCTTGAAAAGAATTAGTCAAAACTGAAAACAGACTCAAGCATAACAGAAATTTTTTGAGAATAGCTACAAAACTCCCAAACAATGTTATCTAAGTTTAGCTTAGTTTGACACAAGGTCAGTTGTATAAAGCACCTAGACTATCTTGCTAAACATTACCTAATGCAAAGCAACCTTTTATTTATTTACTGCTTACCTTAGTTTGACATAAGGCACCTATTAAAAATCAAACTTACTACTTACTAATAATGGCCAACAAGATTATCTCACACAACATGGAGGTGATCTTTTTTTTTTATTTACTACCTATAATTTAATTTGGCACAAGGCCACAAGTGAAGGACAATCAGTGAGGATCAAACTCACTCCTCCAGAGTAACAGTCATGTAAACTAACTTATTATATATTAAAGTAATGTAAGATTAATTCTTTTTCATTTTTGAAAGTGAATATTGTATTAATCTTTTCAGATTAACAAATTTCAGGTTAAGGCTACTATTTAACCCATAGCTGGTGGGAAGAGATGGATTCATACCTTTTCCAAGCCTATATGTGAATATAAATGAATGCAATGATCTTGACTGGAAAGCTCAGAGGCACACTTTAGTAAATCGTTATCTTTAGTAAATTCTTTCAATGTAATAAATATTTTCTGGCTTTAAATAAACTGTAAGAGGTTGCTAATATAAAAATAAATCAATCAGAGGTACTCTTTTTTATTATTTACTAATTTTAGCCCAAGTAAAGGCACTTAGAATAAAATATGTTGATAAGCCATCAAAATAAATCAATCAGAGGTACTCTTTTTACTATTAAATAAGTTTAGCCTAGTTTGGCACAAGTAAAGGCACCTAGTGAGGATCAAATTTTCTACTTAGTAATAATAGTTACTCAGACTAGCTTGTGAAACCTGTGTTCCATGTTTTGTCAAGAGGTAAACATTATAAATTATACTTTAGAATATGTTCAAATTACAATCAACTACAAAATGTACATATTGTTTCAACATTGAATGTCTCATCAGGTAGTAAACGCTAGTCTTTACTACCTGATGAGACATTGTCCTTTCAATTTTTATATATATGTGTGTGTGTGTGTGTGTGTGTGTGTGTCAGTCATTTAAGTGGCATATGTAATACATACTTGGGCGATGTCGTCTTGAAAGAGACCTGACTGACTGGGCAGAAAATTTTCCCACAATAGGTTGCCATTTCTTTCAGGAAGACTGGTTGTCAACCAAGGGTATAAGACCCAATCTGTCTTGCTATTCAACTCATAGATGGAGTGAAGAGATGGATTCATATCTTTCACAAGGGTATTTGTGTAAGTGAATGCAACAAATTCAACTGAAATTTGAACTCAGTTCTCCAATTTTTTGTTCCGAGCCAACATCCACTGCACCACAGTGCACATAAGTCAAAAGTATTGATCTAGTCTAGTACTGAATCTGCAAGTATCCAACTGGAAGGTGACCTTCCCTGGCTGGTGGGAGGAGGAGGAGCTCTTCTCTATAGCTAATGCAGTCAGCATACAATAAGCTCCATTGACAAGATGGATAAATGATTGTGTTATGCAGAGGTTTAAAGTGCCATCAATTTTGATAAGTAGTTTTTTGTTTTCTCTAACTTCACCTGGGCTTGAACCAAAAATATTCATGCATTAAAGTATGTTTTTATACAGGTTGGACTTTGGATCTATCTGCTTTAAGGGCCTAAGTGCCAAAGACTTGTGGCGCTGTTCCAGATCTGAAACCACAGCACAAATTTCAGATGCCAACAGCTTGTTGCCCCACCCCACCATTTGCTTGCTTCCTCTCAAGCACAGAATCATAATTATTGTGCCCTAGCTATCCAGATGATAATTTCAGCAAGTATATGAAATCAATATGTCAATAGCTGACAAAAAGAAAATAAATCAATAACAGTCATTGCCTTAGGCTTCACTTATTTTCATCTCTCTTCTTAGGACTTATCTTGCTCATCCACCATAACAACTTAATATGGTGAGCTTTAGTTTGAATTACTGGCTCTGGGAAATCCATGTGAAAATGTGTCATGAGGAGAAAAGTAGGAAATACAAAGAGAAAAAAGTAATGGAAAAAAGAAAAGGCAAGATTCCCAAAAGAGAACAGAGAGAGACAGAGACAGAGAGAAAGACAGAGACAGAGAGAGAGAGAGAAAGACAGAGAGAGAGAGAGAAAGACAGAGAGAGAGAGAAAGACAGAGAGAGAGAGAGAAAGACAGAGAGAGAGAGAGAGACACAGAGAGAGAGAGAGAAAGACAGAGACAGAGAGAGAGAGAGAAAGACAGAGACAGAGAGAGAGAGAGAAAGACAGAGACAGAGAGAGAGAGAGAAAGACAGAGACAGAGAGAGAGAGAGAAAGACAGAGACAGAGAGAGAGAGAGAGAAAGACAGAGACAGAGAGAGAGAGAGAGAAAGACAGAGACAGAGAGAGAGAGAGAGAAAGACAGAGACAGAGAGAGAGAGAGAAAGACAGAGACAGAGAGAGAGAGAGAAAGACAGAGACAGAAAGACAGAGACAGAGACAGAGAGAGAGAAAAGACAGAGAGAGAGAGAGAGAGAAAGACAGAGACAGAGAGCGAAAGACAGAGAGAAAGACGAAAGACAGAGAGCGAAAGACAGAGAGAGATAAAGACAGAGAGAGATAAAGACAGGGAAAGAGAGAGAGAGAGAAAGACAGGGAGAGAAAGAGAGAGAGAAAGACAGGGAGAGAAAGAGAGAGAGAAAGAGGGAGGGAGAGAAAGAGAGAGAAAGACAGGGAGAGAAAGAGAGAGAAAGACAGGGAGAGAAAGAGAGAGAAAGACAGGGAGAGAAAGAGAGAAAGAGAGAGAAAGACAGGGAGAGAAAGAGAAAGACAGGGAGAGAAAAACAGGGAGAGAAAGAGAGAGAGAGAGAGAGAGAGAGAAAAAGAGAGAGAAAGAGAGATAGAGAAAGAGAGAGAGATAGAGAGAGAGAGAGAGAGAGAGAGAGAGAGAGAGAGAGAGAGAAAGAGAGAGAGAGAGAGAAAGACAGGGAGCGAAAGAGAGAGAGAAAGACAGGGAGAGAGAGAAAGACAGGGAGAGAAAGAGAGAAATACAGGGAGAGACAGAGATAGAGAGAGACAGAGATAGAGAGAGACAGAGATAGAGAGAGACAGAGATAGAGAGAGACAGAGATAGAGAGAGACAGAGAGACAGAGAAAGAGAGAGACAGAGAAAGAGAGAGACAGAGAAAGAGAGAGACAGAGAAAGAGAGAGACAGAGAAAGAGAGAGACAGAGAAAGAGAGGGAGAGACAGGGAGAGAGAGGGAGAGACAGGGAGAGACAGGGAGAGACAGGGAGAGAGAGGGAGAGAGAGACAGGGAGAGAGAGGGAGAGAGAGACAGGGAGAGAGAGGGTAAGAGAGATGGAGAGAGAGGGAGAGAAAGACGGAGAGTTAGGCAATGAAAAAGAAAAAAGAAAAATCTGCATGCAAAGAAGAGAGAGGATAAAGTAAAAATCATAGAATGAAATAAGAAGTTTAAACAAGAAAATACAAGAAAATTGACGAGAGTTAGTGAGTGAAAACAAAAATATGTACAAAATGCCAGGAAAAAAATAAAAAGAGCAACAGAAAAGTAAAGTAGAAAGTTGAAAACGAAAAAAAGGAAGAATTGAAAAAGAGAGGAAAAGGAAGAGGAGAAATGAGAAAGAAAAAATTTTAAAAAGTATGAAAAAGACAACGAGAAAAAGGTCAGGAATATAAAAGAGAAAGAAAAGCAAGAGAGGAAAAGAGAGAACGAAAGTGAAAATAGTGAAAAGAAGTAAAATAAGGAATGAAAAAGTATGAAGAAAAAAATAGGGAAACATCAGCTACTAAGAAAAGGAAAGTCACTAAAAAAAGAGAGAAAATTTCTTAAAAGAAATCTTTTTCACATGTAATAAGAAAGAAAAAAAAGCAAAACAAGATCTATCATTAATAATTAGAAAGACAAAAGAAGAGAAAGTACAAAGATTTTGTCAAAGAATTTTCAGAAAGAGGAGGTAGGAAAATAAAACGGCAATCAATAAAAAGAAAAAAGGACAAGTTAAAAAGAAGAAAAAAGGACAAGTAAAGAAGAAGAAAAAAGGATAAGTAAAGAAGAAAAAAGGATAAGTAAAGAAGAAAAAAGGATAAGTAAAGAAGAAAGATGAGAGAGAAGGAAAGATGAGGAAATAAGAAAAGAAGGAAAGATGAGAACAAGAAGGAAAAAGTTTAAGATGATGAAAACTTAATTATAAAATTTTTCTTAACCATTTATTTTCCTTCAAATTCCATTTCCTTCCTCTTGACGTAAAATATGTTACATTAGCAAAAAAAAAAAAAAATTACTAGAAATATTTCTGAACTTGCAAATTCTAGAAAAATCTTTCACCATCAGCTGTTGCCAATCAGCATACCACTGCACTTTTTCAAAGGTGGAGACGAGTAATTGCAACAGAGACCACTCAAGCTGCTAACAAGGAAACAGGTGTACAGGGTTCGAGGGCTTGTGTGAGTGGGGGGGGATTGTGTTACCCCACTGATCACTGGGCTGAGTATCTACTCTTGCAGCTAACACACTCTTCTTCCAGTCAAACTTGAAGGACCAATTGATGAGAGAGAGAGAGAAAATTAGATGGGGGGAGATGGAATATTGCTCACATGTCAGTGCCTAATACTACAACTGATCAAGTCTAAACCTCCACTTCACATTGACTGAGATTCCAATGGAGTCAAACACTACAACTTAAAACACCTTAAAATAGAATCAACAGCAATTTACCAACATATTTTATCAAACTTAATATTGTGAATGATTATACATATATATATATATGTATGTGTGTGTGTGTGTGTGTGTGTGTGTGTGTCAATAAATATACATATCAGGTGTTTATGATGAACTCTGAAGTTCATAAGCACTTGATAGTTGCAGAGTGAATGAAACTATGAGCCATAGTATAGATGTAGCATTTTATATATATATACACACAAATGCTTATACATAGACATATGCACACAAACCCACATGAATATATATATTCACACAAACAAATGCATATATATGTGAACACACACATGTATGCACACCAACACACACACACACATATATGCACACCAACACACACATTATATATATGCACACCAACACACACATTATATATATATGCACACCAACACACACATTATACATATGCACACCAACACACATATATGCACACCAACACACATATATATGTGCACACAAACACACACACATATATATGTGCACGCACACACACACACATATATATGTGCACGCAAACACACACACATATATATGTGCACGCAAACACACACACATATATATGTGCACGCAAACACACACACATATATATGTGCACGCAAACACACACACATATATATGTGCACGCAAACACACACATATGCACACAAACACATATATACATGCACACAAACACATATATACATGCACACAAACACACATGTGCACGCAAACATACACGTGTGTGTGTGTGTTTACGTTGTGGGGTGTATAGGTACTTAGCTTACGGTCATTCATTTCGCCCAATGAACTTTTGCTTCCCTAACCTTTGTGATACAAGATAAGACTAAAGATTTCTATTCTGGGTCATATTACTTGAATTCCCCTTTGAAAAATTTTTTTGGAATGTTCTATGGAAATTTAAACCAAAGGAAACAAGGAAATAAATTATGATTCATATCCACTTTAGATGATGTGTTAGGCTTTCCTTTTTATTTATTTTCATTTATATATGTGTTTGTGTCTGTATACTTTCATATATATTATGTAAAATGAAGTGATATAAAGTTTTGTAATTTGCTTCAAGCATTGTGTATATTAGGTACATGGTTAGGTCTTGAAGGCTGTCACAATGCGTTTAGTAAAATAAAAGAAGGTAAAGAGGTTCTGGGGTATTATCTATTTATTGTCAACTACTATAAATAAGTAATACCCAAAAAAACTTCTTTACCTTCCTTTATTTTACTAAACACATTGTGACAGCATTCACGACCTAACCATATATCAAAGTGATATAAAGTTACAACTAAATTAAAAGCTTAATTACAAATTCTACCATGCCTACTGAGTTCTTTCAAGTTTTATATGTTAATAAGGTTATGTCTAACTAGTCAATTTGTTTCTTTGGGTTTTTTTTTCAAATGTCCCAGCTGAATATCTTAGGGGTGGTCATGCTGGGTCTTCACAATTGTCTTCACACTCAGTTTGTACTGTAATTTTATTTGGTTTTTCTATTATGAAACATATCTAGTACGTCTGTTTCTAATTAACCTGAACAGGTAAAGATTGTAACTTACATTTCACCAATGGAACTCCAAACAGAATGAGGATGCTTCTCTACAGTATGAATGGTGTGACTAGTCTTTGCTGTGAAGTTGAGAACTGGTGGAACGAAGGAATGTAGTTCATCTGAACACCTTCGATGGAAATAGCAATATAATAGTGAGAGGCTTGCAGCATCTGAGAAAATGTATGTGTGTAGCATGGCTAGTCTTTATCATGAAGGTTAGAACTGTTGGAATGAAGGAATGTAATTCTTCTGAACACGAAAATCGCACTACAGCTTGTGGCGTCTCACATGAACACACGAGGGTAGTGCGATTTTCGCTTCCAGCATGCTCACACGTGTTCGCCAATCCTCCACACAAACAAAATAGATGACTACTACTATTGTTCATCCACAAACTGCTCATTACAACCAATAGTATTTTTATCTTTGATAATGGCTGATGTAAGCCGAAAGCTCAGAAAGGATTAAATAAAAACATGTATCAATATTGTGATTTTCTTTCTTCTTTCAACAACAATGCTGTTAAGCTTATCAGATGATATGTAAAAAATTTACATAAAATAAATTGACAAAACTTGTCTTTATTATTTAACTAGCAGTATAGCCCTGCGTTGCTCAGGTGTAATGAAAGCTTTAAAACTAATCCATGGTCCTGGAGATCAGACTCTTTGGACATTGGCACAAAAGACTAAAAAGCAATAGTTGTTTCCAGTTAAAGCAAAACCATAGACTGAAAGAAAAATGAATGGATGTAAATCAAATTTTGATTTCCTGGTATCGATATCAAATTTTCTGCACTATTGTAAGAACTACAGACATACAGGCAGATAAACAGACACACACACAAACATCTTGCCTTATATATATATGATTGATTTTCTGCACTATTGTAACCTTGAAACTTCTGAATATTGTTTCTTATGTCTTTGTCTATGAGTGTATCAAATTTGATTAAAATCGGACCACTACTTCTATAACCCGATTTTTTCCCTTATCGATTTTCAGTATTTATTGGAGGTACCTCAACACAAAACCTAGCTGAGAACACTCGCAGACGTTTATCGTACAACTGTGTAAATTTTCAAGAAAATCGGTTCAGCCATTTCGGAGTCTATATGTAACGGACACACACACAGACAAAGTTCCATTTATAAATAAGTTTAGATGGTTTCATCTAAACATGCATCAATGAAAAAATGCTGCCTAAATACACACAATATATGTGTGTGTGTGTGTGTGTATTGTATTGTGGCAGTGAATATTGTTAAGGCAAATTATATTAAAAACAGATAATTTTTGTTGATTAATTTTAATGATTGAGTTTAGTTCCCAGAATGAAGTTTATTCAAATAATACAATGTGGTGATTCTGACTGAATTAGAAGTCCTACAAGGATTTATTATTGGTGGCTGCAGTCTTAACAACATCATAGATTCAGAAAACACAATGCTGACAGCAGATGCAGAAAGAAAAACTACAACAACTGCAGAAAGTAGTGAGGAGAAAGAAAGAAGAAGACTAAACATCAATTGCATGTTTGTTAGCAAAAGGAAAAGCCTAATACACTTACACAGCAAAAGGAAGAGCCTAACTCATATCAGAGTAGACACTCAGTTTATTTATTATGTGGAAACACACCTATTCCTCAGATAATGGACTCTCCCTCCTCTATAAATAAGAGTTAACAGGAAGTTAACGGGAGAAGATCTTTACTAAAATAATGATTTCTGTTTGTATTTTTTGTTTAAAATTTTTTTTTTGTTTTGGGAATTTATATTATGTCCCTCCCCACATATTATTTTCATGATTTATTTTTAAATATATTTTTGTACTTATTGTTCACAATAAAATTTTTATGCTCATTTCGTTTTTTTTTTAGGTCCCTGGTACATTTGAGGTATTTTGGTATATGAAGGACTGAATGCTGATGGACAAGTTCTTGTGGTGGATGTGAAAATTGTAAAGTATGTTTGGGTTGTGAGTTGAATTAGCTAGGTATAGGATAGGTACTGAAGACCAACCCGAGTTTTTTGACCCCCTCCCCCAAACTAGCTTTGTGCCACAATTGTATTATATACAATAAATAATGAGAAAATCTTGAGAAGTTCATAGGAGTTTTTTAGAGTTCTATTGGAGTTCAGTAGAACTACTAGGCAGTTGATATTAGTCAGTGGTTAACCGAATACTAAGGAGTCAGCTTTTTAGTGGAAGATTTCCAAGTTCCTAACATTTTGGGTGCATTAAGTCGATTAGCAACCGATATAGCACAATTATAACCTTCAGTATGAAAACTACTCCACAACATTTATTAAATAGTATATTCTATTTATTATCATCCAGCAGCCTAAATAGTTGAAAAAAATATACATTTTTCTTAGAAAAATATATACTCTCCAGCAGGATTAAAACCTGCGTCCCCCATGGGAATATTATCATAAGATTTGACAGCCCTTTCAACTCTTGACTACAGAAAACCTATAGACAAGCAATTAATGAATATTACCACTATTACATCATTCAAGATTCTTTTTTTAATCCAAATCCATGAATTTGTCTTGCTCATCCTTCATGTATCTGATTGGTGCAGTGGATATCAACCCAGAATGAGAAATCGGAGAGTCGAGTTTGAATTCAACTTGAATTCATTGCATTCACTAACACCCTTGGGAAAGGCAATAATCCATCTTTTCACCCTCCTGCTATGAGTTAAATAGCTGGACAGATTGTATTCTATAGCCTTGAGTGGCAATCAGTCTACTGCAGGAAAATCTTCTGTCCAGTCAGTCCTCTTTTGACACATGATTACTCAAGTGTGTATCCCGTATGGCACTTAACTGACTGACATCTTGAAACAGCGCGTTATTTAAATTCACTAATTCTATCCAGAATGTGTTAAATTATTCAACTTTTTAATAAGAAAAATCTCAAGTTGAATGTTAACATTTCCTGATTTATTTAAGATGAAATGATCTATTATGACATGTTTTTAATTTGTATTTAAATACATTGTATCTATTTTCAATGCTTGTAGTAAAATTGTTCAACTGTTGCATATGATTCATTATTGTACATAATTAGGTAACAATAAAATGAACACAAAAGAGAGATTTTACAAAATGTCAAATGTTGGTTGGTTGTTTTGTTTCATGGCATATCAACCTCGGTGAGTCATTTATTGCCAACTAAATTTTATTCATTGCTGGTAATACCTTTTTCTTTCAACAATTTATTATTGTTGTTTTTTATATAAGTTTTGTGTCTAGTAATACTTTTTTCTTTTCAAGTATCAAGATTCATTGGGATTTGTTTTTAAGAGCAGGGTTCCCAAGCCCTACCCTTTGTATTTAACCCATAACTGGAGGAAAGGGACAGATTAATACCTTTCCCAAGGGTACTAGTGCTTAAGAGAATGCAGGGTATTCAACTGGAATTCGAACTTGGCTCACCGATTTCTCTTTCTGAGCCGATATCCACTGCACCACAACACACATCCGTCACTATACGCTTACAGCACCTGATATTCCCAAGTGGTCACCCATTTAAGTACTGACCAGGCTCAACGTTGCTTAACTTCAGTCATCGAACAAGAATCAGTGTGTTCAACGTGATATGGCCGTAAACATGTCAAATGTGTTGGTTGCCCATTGCAAGAAGACTGACAACAATTTCAACATAAAAATGCCACAATGATCAAAGGAAAAAATAATTCACTATGAAACAAATGTCAAGAAGATACTTTAGTAACAAGCTCATTTACGGTAAATTTGCACTGTCACTCACTCTTACAACATTTCACTATTCTTGGCAGGTCTTAATATCACAGCGCGAAATACCGACTAACAAAATGATGGAGGGGAGAGCAAATGACACTAAATAAACTCAGCCATATAAAAAAATTAATAATTTCTAAAATTCCCAGCACTCATGTTATGTGCACATGTGTAGTTACACCAACATAACAAATTTAGCCTGATGAAGTCCTGAAAAATAAAACATGTAACAAGTAACTTTTTACACTGTCAGATATATATATATATATATATATATATATTAGCAGCATAGCCCAGCATTGCTCAGGTGTAATGAAAGCTTTAAAACTAATCCATGGTCCTGGAGCTCAGACTCAGCCTAAAGAATATTTGTGTGAAGTTTGGTGAGAATCAGATAAAAATTGTGGATTTGTATAAAGGACATACAGACAGATAAACAGACACACACGCAAATATCTTACCATATATATATATATATATATATATATATATTATTGATTTTATGCACTGTTGTAAGAACTGCAACCTTGAAACTTTTGAATATCGTTTCTTACGTCTTAGTCTATGAGTGTATCAAATTTGATTAAAATCAGACCACTCCTTCTATAAGCCGAATTTTTTGATTATCGATTTTTGATATTTATTAGGGGTACCTCAAAACAAAAGCTAGCTAAGAACACTCGCAGATGCTTATAGTACAACTGTGTAATTTTTTTAAAAAAATCGGTTCAGCCGTTTCGGAGTCTATAGGTAACAGACACACACAAACTTCCATTTATAAATAAGTTTATATATATATATATATCATCGTATCGCTCATTTAGTAATGAATTAGAGCACTCTGGCCACTGGTGTATGATACATCATACACTAAAAGTCTGCCTCCTTCTACCGAGCGACCATAGCTCAGAGGTAGAATCGCCAACAGATGCCATTTTTTTGTCGGGTTTCAATCCTGGGTTAAAAGCAATCGAATGTCTAACTGTACTGATGAGCTGCAATACAGTGAAACAGATCTGTCTGCAGATGACTATATATATATATATATATATATAGTGTGTGCGTGTGTCAGATTAAATAAATTGCAAACATTGTCTGCTAATTTTTAATAATATCCATTCATACTCATGGATAATCTTTCACATATTATAATTGAAAGATGTCAGAAATGAGCTGTGATATTGACAGATGATATTATTATTCATTTCTCGATGTTCCCAAGTACTTTCAATCTTCTTCTGAAATCATCTTCAGGGGTGTGATTTGTGGTAACAAAAAATAACCGCAAAACTATGTTGCTAAAAATTACTGTAAATTTTCTTCTTGCTTCAAATATAACAGTTGAGAAATTGCTTAGTGTTCATTAGAATCTGAAAACTATCCAAAATGGAATTTTTTTTATGTTGTAATGTCATAGTTATGCACATGTTAAAGCATGTTAAACTGTTCTTTCTATAAACCTTTTAGAACATTACTACAGTATTCATAGCAGATTCTATTAATTGATAGCTTGAATTTTTTTATGAATATTGTCTTGAGGATCTGTAGTTTGCTATTGTTATTTTCTTAGTGTAGGATAGTTGTCTTATCAACCATTATATTTGAAGCAACAAAAAAAAATTACAGTAATTTTTAGCAACACAGTTTTGCGGTTATTTTTTGTTACCACATTTTTTTGTATTTTGTGGAAGTGGGAGTAAAATTGGGAGGCAAAATTTGTCTTTGTGACAAACACTGACATATATACACACTTGTACACCCATAGACATACACACACACACACACACACATATATATATATACAATATATAAATAATGTTTAACAAATTGCGTATATATATATATATATATATACATTTCATATATATATATATATATATATATATATATTACACACACACACACACAGGTGTACAAATGTTTTCACATCAATAGGCATGCATGTACAAAATATAGACAACAACCTTGCCATATATTTCTAAAAGTTTTTATATATATAAACCTGCAACTTGACCCAATTCACAGAAACTGACCAAATGATCAAATATCAAATTGTCCAATTTTATTTCTTACATTAGTCTAAAAAAAATTTTCCATATCACCTTATATGAGCCTGTATTTGTATATTAGATATACCAGTATGTAGAGAAAGGAATTCTGCTTACCACATTGACATGGTTCTTTAAAGGAATGTTAAGAGTACTTGAACAAAACAGGAAAGAAAAAAAGAAAAAACTGAACTTCAGACAATTTATCCATAATTATTATCCCAATTGGAGAAATAAAAGGAAAAAGATTACAAACTTTCTCAGTTCTTTTTCAGCAAACTTTTGGGAGATTATATATATGTATATATATATATATATATATATATATATATATATATATAGACTAAACTATCGCCCGGTACACACTCCACCCACGTCTATTGAACAGGTGAAGAGGCTCATCCCTTGTTTCCTGTTTAAGATGCAGTTTCTGGCTTTCTCTTTTCCAATCTTTTTACTCTTACGTAGCCCCCTGCGCATTTTTTTTTTTTTAATCATATCACCCCAAGCAAGGCGGTAACGCCGCTGATGTGCAGGGGGCTACGTAAGAGTAAAAAGATTGGAAAAGAGAAAACCAGAAAACGCATCCTAAACAGGAACCAAGGGATGAGCCTCTTCACCTGTTCAATAGACGTGGGTGGAGTGTGTACCGGGCAATAGTTTAGTCTATCTATACCAATTGGAAAAGAAAAAATAGAGAGAGAGAGAGAGAGAGGCAGTAAAATTCCAGGAAGGATTAGTAAAATCCGGGATAAGGTTGGTAAATAATTCAGGAGGATCCTAGTAATATCATTAAAACATTAAAACTGATCCAATAGAGAGCTCAATGCAAACCAATTCAATTTACAGAGCAGATATATATTTATTTATCTGTAAATTCAGATAAAACTTAGTGGGGAAATAGCCATTTTCAACATGTCATTTTAAGGCATGCATTTTTTTTTTTTACCCCTTCTCTGTTTAGAAGGGGTAGAAGAATGCATACCTTCAAATGACATGTTGAAAATGGCTATTTCCCCACTAATTTTTATCTGAATTTAAAAAATAAAGATATATGTGTGTGTGTGTGTGTTACGGAAAATCCTGAAGATTAAAGAAATAGTTTTAACAACCGACATAATTCATTTGAACATTATTTTTTAATCGATACTCGTATTTGGGTAGATATTTTGTTTTCAATCAAACAGTATATTTATATTTTTATTTCTACCAGCCCGATTAGTTATGATAAACTTGGTTACAAAAATGTGTCACTTGGCAGGATTTTAACCTGCAACCCCTATCAACTTCGGGGAAGCCGCTAATTGATCTGGTGTGCCTTTAACTGCTCGCTCACGAATGATTCCACAGTCTAATCAAAGTCAAATCAAGCCTTATATAATACAATTTTCCATTCCAAATAAATAACATTTTCTGCTCTGAAATGTATCTTAATGTCAACAAATGTAGACATACAATGTTATTATAAATAATCAGGCTGGTAGAAATAAATATATGAATATATTGTTTGATTAAAAACAATATCTGCTCAAATACAAATATTGATTAAAAATAATGTTCAAACAAATAAATATGTATAACATTATTAGTGATTGTGAGTATATATATATATATATATATATATATATATATAAAAAGGAAAACTCAACACATCATTTAAATTGGTTATAAATTATAATTCATTTCAATAAGCTAAATTAGCTCATTTCATCAGACCACACAATATTCGTTCCATTTGGTACAAAAAGTTTTGCTGGAATAATTTTTGTACCAAATGAAATGAATCTTGTTTGGTCTCATGAAATGAGCTAATTTAGCTTATTGAAATGAATTATAATTCATAACCAATTTAAACGACGTGTTGAGTTTTCCTTTATGCATACCATATTGCTCTGGATAACATCCATTGAGCTCTCTATATAGATATAACACTTAATCTTTTATATTAAGTTGATCTTGTTGGATTATCCTTGCCGTTTACGGACTGGACACACACACACACACATATATATAATTAAAAACAGAATATATACTCAAATAAGAGTATCTATTAAAATAAACTTCAAACAAATAAATTAAATATGTCGTTTGTTAGTTCATTTTGTTAATCTTTGGATTTTTCCGTAATATTTGTTTACATTACGTAACCCTTTCAGAGCAGAAATAGTTATTCATGAGTAATCGGAAATGTGTGTATTTCAGGCTTGATTTTGCTTCGCTTAGATAATGTGAACAGAGAAGTTGTTCCAGTACGGCGAGGTTATTTCTTAGTCAGGAACTGCCGGATGCACAGGGTGTTGTGAGCAGGTGACTTGTGGCGGTAAAACATCCACATTTTGTTCTACTGCAAAAGCATGTAAAAAATTAAAGTCAGTGGTTGCAGAATAAGATTACAGTTATCTACTTGTGGTGCAGTGGATATCGACTCAGAGCCAAGGTTGAATTCATTGCATTCACTTACGCACAAATACACCTGGGAAAGGTATTAATCCGTCTCTTCCCTCTAGTTATGGGTTAAATAATAGGACAGATTGAGTCCTATGACCTTGGCTGGCAACCAGTCTACCGCATAATGCAATGGCAACCTATTGTGGGATAATCTTCTGTCCAGTCAGTAATAACATCCATTGAACTCTCTATATAAATATAACACTTAATATTTTATATTAAGTTGATCTTGTTGGATTATCCTCACCGTTTACAAACTGGATATATATATATATATATATATATATATATATATATATATATATACACACTAATAATGTTATTATACAACAAGCCTTGTTTTATTAACACCAGCACTAAATGTGCAATATATATATATATATGTGTGTGTGTGTGTGTATATACACACACACACACACACACACACACACACACACACACAATTACCTTGCTTAAAATTTGATGTCAAATCAATATTGAGGATAGTGCATTTGTTTATGTATAGATATATACATGAAGTGACATACAGATATTTAATTATTTCATGAATAAAATTGATAAGACACACCAAATCTAATGGTGGTCTCTTCTCAGTATGTGAGAGTATGCAGGTTCGAATCCTGA
The DNA here is from genome assembly GCA_037127315.1 of Ascarosepion bandense. NCBI lineage: Eukaryota > Metazoa > Mollusca > Cephalopoda > Sepiida > Sepiidae > Ascarosepion > Ascarosepion bandense. The sequence goes on from JBBBDQ010000913.1 coordinate 4,865,647, forward strand.
CAAAAGTTAGATATTTTCCAAACAAGAATTCTCAAATATCTAAACTAGTGGATAATTAAAATAGACTTTAATTATGGAAAAAAAAAAAACTATTCACTCAAATATGAGTATACATTAAAAATAATGTTCAAACAAATAAATTTAAATAAATATGTCAGTTAATATCAATTTCATAAATTTCTGTGTAATTATATATATATATATATATATAAAATCTACAAACAGATTATGAAAAAGTTATATGCAAGATCAATCAATAATTGTATACACTAACTACATCATATTCTAAGAACTAAAAAAAACATGCTCAAACTAATTCAAAATGAATTTTTTTTTTTTAAATCATATCACCCCGAGCAAGGCGGTAACGCCACTGATGTGCAGGGGGCTACATAGGAGTGAAAAGATTGGAAAAGAGAAAACCGGAAACTGCATCCTAAACAGGAAACAAGGGATTTACAATATATATATATATATATATATATATATATATATTATATTCATATAGATAGATCTGAGTTTGTAACCCTGGGTTTCACACTCTTGCGATCGTCAGAAACTCAGAGTTACAAACTCACACATATCAATATGAATATGTCAGCTCTATCACTGATATTGAGCACTTTCAAATAAGTACCACACATATATAATATATAAATAATATAACAAATTGCATATATATATATATATTGATATTTATAATTATATACATACACTTTTCATATATATATATATATATATATATATATATATATATATTAATTCAGATACTTTAATCCAAGCGGAAAAAGCAGGAAGGTAAATTCCAAAAACCCGATCCTAATTAATATTAAAAATTTTATTTTAATATTAAAAAATGATACAGGAAGAGAGCTCCATGTAATAAAATATTACAGAGCAAATATAAATTAAAAAAGGATTAATTCAATGATGTTGGATGATCATTTCGATATGAAAATCTCCACGGGGGATAACTGGCCAGTTTCTAAAAGGATTTCTTTTTCAATATATATATATATATATATATATATATATATATATATATCTGAGTGAATAAGGAATGAAGAAAAAATTTTTTACAATGTCCAAAACATTAATTTAAAACAGTGCTCGATATATAATATAAATAGAGCTGTGAATAATTATATTAAGGACTGGAGATATATATATATATATATATTACACACACAGTAAAAAAGAGAGCAAAAGAAATAAAAATACTACCTATATATATATATATATATGGTATGTAATATCCAAAATTATTAGATGCTGAACAGTTTAGCTAAAAAATTTTCAAGATTTTGAAAAAATAACTGAAAAGAAAAGAAACAGGTTTTGGAACTAAAACAAAAATCTGCCGGGGGGGGGGGGGTCACAGCCTCAGATTGTTTCTGTTGTATTTCTTTCTTCACTGTGTTACAAATACAGCCTCACCTTCCAATCCGAACAATAGCAAAGATTAATTCCCCACCAACTAGCTTTATCCTTTTGTGGGGGTCCACACCATTACAACTCCAACAAAGAGAAGCAATTTCATGTGGCCTGTTTTTGTTTAATCAGTCCTTTTGTCTTCAGCGACACACCTCCTTACTGACAAAGTGGGAAGGCTAAGTTACTTAAGAAAGCAGCTGTAATAAAATAAAATAAATAATCAAGTCGTCTCCCATCCATTCCTTTTTCATCTCTCTTGAAACTAATCCTCTGAATCAATATAACTGCGGCTGGATTACTGTTAATTTAAAAAAATAACATCTTAAAAAAAAAAAAAAAATCTTTTACTCAGTATGAATTTTTCCTTCCCACTTCTTTTAAGTGCCATGTCCTTTCAGAACGTAAGCAATCATGGCCCTCCACATCTTTCTGTTTGTAGTTCTTAATTTTTTTTTTCTTTTTCTTCTACGTGCCCTGTCCTTTCAGCATGTAGGCAATCATGGCTTTCCACATCTTCCTATCCCTGGTGGCTCTTAGCACGCTTTCTCCTGTTACACCACGCAACCCTCGTTCCATCATCCACCTGATTAGGTCCTTCAAATATGTTATCCACTGCTTTCCTCTGTCTCTTTTCCCCCCTCTATCTTGCCTGTTAGTATCAGGTTCTCCAAGCCCTCCTTCCTCATTGCATGTCCCAGGAACTTTAGCAGTCTCTTCTTGATGCTCAGTAATAATTTCCTTTTTGTTTCCAAAACCTCATCATTGCTCACATGCTCGATCCATGATATTCGCAGCTCACAAATCCTGTTCTGCTTTCCAGTTCAAGCTCATCAAATATGTTAAACACTGCTTTTCTCTGTCCTTAAAACTGTCCTATGAGTATCAGGTTTTCCAAGCCCTCCTTCCTCATTATATTGCCTTAACTATCTCTTCCTGAGGTCAAGTTTCTTTTTCGTTTCTATTTTCTCCAAAACCTCATATGTTCGGTCCATGGTATCCTCAGCATCTTTCAGTAGAACCACATTTCTATCGCTTCAAGTCTCTTCATTTTTAAGGAGATTTCCATCATTTGCTGCTAAACAGATGGACAAATATCATATAGTAATTCAGTACTCTCTTCTTTGTTTCTAACAAATTTTTTCCATCTCTTCATACTCTGCTAAGCTTTTGAAATGAATCTTTGGCTATCCACAAGATATCTTCTGATGTCAGTGTTGTACTTTCCATCCTGTTAGAACACTTCCCAAATATTTAAATTTCTGTACATGCTTGATTTTAGTATCAGTAAGTTAAGTGCCATACGTGATACATGCTTTGGGCAATCATGTCTCAAAAGAGACATGACTGACTAGGCAGAAGATTATCTCGCAGTAGGTTGCCATTACTTTCTGTGGTAGACTGGTTGCCAACCAAGGCTATAGAACCCACTCTGTCCTGTTATTTGACTCATAGCTAGAGGGAGAAGATATGAATTATATTACTAAATAGTAATTAGTGGGGTGTCAGTTTATTACTTCATAACAATAAAAAACCGATCATCCACTTTATACCCAGTAAAAACCTTAATCAAGTTTCTAACTATTATATTCAGTCAGTCAGTTAAGTGCCATACGTGATACACGCTTTAGGCGGTCACGTCTCGAAATGACTGACTGGAGAGAAGATTATCTCGCAGTAGGTTGCCATTACTTTCTGCGGTAGACTGGTTGCCAACCAAGGCTATAGAACCCAATCTGTTCTGTTATTTAACCCATAGTTCGGGGGTTAACTATTTGCTAACTATCCATTACTCCACTGTACCTCTTAATAAGTACACATAGTAATAAGAAAGAAAGAAGAGATGGATTCATGCCTTTCCTAATGATATTAGCACATAAGTGAATGTAATGAACTAGAGTTGAATTCGAACTTGGCTCTCCAATTCCTCAAACCAAGCCACTATTCATGACTCCACCATGTCTCCTGCCTTCAAAAATAATATTTTCTCATAAACAATGTTTACAAAAGTAAGTTAAGTAAATACAATGAAATGGTGAAATACTTGTTCTTTGTAAATCTATCCACCATCACAGTTTTTTTTTTGTCTCTCTTTTTCTCCTGCTCTATTTTGTCTCTTTTTCACCCACTCCTGTTTTGTTTCTCTTTTTCTCTTCCTCACCCCATTACTCATATTTCAGTCTATTATTATTATTCTCATATTTGGATACCTTAACATGGCGTAATGGTTAGCAAGCTTGCCTTGCTAGAATCATTACAATTGAGTAGTGGGTTCAATTCACACTGAGTGCCCCATACTTTTGACTTTGAGCCACATCTAAGCTGTGCTTAGAAAATTACTTCTTACTTGTATGGCTGCTTTAAAACTGTCACACCTCTTTCTTTTCTTTTATTACTGTTTGTTACTTTAATTGTTAAACATTCTACATGCAAATAATTTCAGAGTAAGTTTAGAAAAATTTCTTCCACATGTATTCGAGATGATTAAATATAGTGATACAGAAGAAAGCTGAATATATATATATATATATATCAATGCATGTTTCATTAAATAATATAGACAAGTTTTGTCTATTTTATGTAATTTTTCTTCATATTCTCTGATAAGCTTAATAGAATTATTAAATGAAGAAAGAAAATTACAATATTGATACATAATTTTTTAATAATCCAATCTAGGCTTTTGGCTTACATAAGCCATTTTTAAAGATGTCAAATTACATTATATATTATAACTATTCACTGACAAACAATAATGACAAACAGTTTTTGTTTGCTTGGAAGATTTCTAAGCAACAACAAACTCATGCATATAAGATGCTGAAAGCGAATGTCGCATGACAGCTCATGACGTCATGCATGACCAAGCGAGAGAGAAAACAAAGAATACTAAGTACAGGAAGCCATTGGAATAAACCAATGGCTTCTGTTATTTATTATAGGCATTTAATCATATTTATGGAGATTTCATAGTTTATCTTGTTCAGGTTAGGTTTCAACTGTTTTATGTATATAGCTTTGAGAATTTTTAGTTTTTGTTTATATGCTTCAGTATAGTTGTGTTTTCAACTAGAGTTTTTCGGAATTGTGTATGTGGCTAGGCAAGTTGTTTCAAATGCCTAAAAATGTTAGAATTATCATTCAAGTGTAGTGTCAAGTATTGTGAAAGCGAGTTTGTGGTGTGACCAACATAAATATTATTTAATCCGATTCTCCTAAAGGGCACTTGAATTTGTAAACTACATTGGCTTTTTTGCAAATCGCTAACTGGAGGAAGAAGAATCATTGCGAATAATTGATCTGGATATACTAGATTTAGAGAGTAGTATATGATTAACTTAATTTTTTTGCTAGGATCTATTGTAGATATACTAGTATTTATTAAATTTTTTTTTATTATAATATCTAAACTTATTTATAAATGAAACTGTGTGTGTGTCCATTACCTATAGACTCCAAAACGGCTGAACTGATTTTCTTGAAAATTTACACAGTTGTACTATAAGTGTCTGCGAGTGTTCTTAGCTAGGTTTTGTGTTGAGGTACCCCCCGATGAATATCAAAAATCGAAAAATTCAGGTAATAGAAGGAGTGGTCTGATTTTAATCAAATTTGATACATTCATAGACAAAGACATAAGAAATGATATTCAGAAGTTTCAAGATTGCAGTTCTTACAATAGTGCAGAAAATCGATAATATATATATATATATATATATAAAAAACAAGATGTTTGTGTGTGTGTCTGTTTATCTGCCTGTATGTCTGTATTTTTTTCAGGCCTTTTATTTTAGTTTCTGCTTCGGATTTGGCTCTAAGTAGGTATAATTGTAGTTCTTAATCTCAGCTATGATACCATTTTTCTCAGAGGAATTATTTAGCCTTCAAAATTCAGTTTACGACGAAAAAACTCATCTGATATCAATACCAGGAAATCAAAATTTGACTTACATCCATTCATTTTTCTTTTAGTCTACGGTTTTGCTTTAACTGGAAACAACTATTGCTTTTTAGTCTTTCGTGCCAACGTCCAAAGAGTCTGATCTCCAGGACCATGGATTAGTTTTAAAACTTTCATTACACCCGAGCAATGCCGGGCTATACTGCAAGTATAATGTAATTTGACATCTTTGAAAATGGCTTATGTAAGCCAAAAGCTTAGGTTGGGTTATTAAAAAAATCATCTATCAATATTGTAATTTTCTTTCTTCATTTAATGATAATGCTATTAAGCATATCAGAGAATATGAAAAAATAATTACATAAAATAGACAAAACTTGTCTATATTATTTAATGAAACATGCACTAATGAAAAAATGTTGCGTAAATACACACAATATGTATATATAAAAATAACTTTTTGGTCATAATTTAATTAGACCAGTCAGTCAGTTAAGTGCCATACGTGATACACGCTTGGGCGATCATGTCTCGAAAGAGACATGACTGACTGAGCAGAAGATTATCCCGCAGTAGGTTGCCATTGCTTTCTGTGGTAGACTGGTTGCCGACCAAGGCTATAGAACCCAATCAGTCCTGTTATTTGATTCATAGCTAGAGGGAGAAGATATGTATTATATTATTAAGTAGTAATTAGAGAGGGATTAGTTTATTACTTGACAACAATAGAAAACCGATCTCCCTCTTTATGCCCAGTAGAAGCTTTAATTGTCTTTCCAACTATTTAGTCAGTCAGTTAAGTGCCATACGTGATACATACTTGGGCAATCTTTAGAGACATGACTGACTGGGCAGAAGATTATCCTGCAGTAAGTTGCCATTACTTTCTGCAGTAGACTGGTTGCAATCCAAGGCTATAGAACCCAATCTGTCCTGTTATTTAACCCATAACTGGAGGGAAGAGATTGATTCATACTTTACCCAAGGGTATTTGCACGTAAGTGAATGCAATGAATTCAAGTAAAATTTGAACTCAGCTCCCCGATTTCTCGTTCCAAGCTAATATCAACTGCACCACATTGGATTAGATAGACTGAACTATCGCCCGGTTCACACTCCACCTTCGTTTATTGAACTGGTGTAGAGGCTCATCCCTTGTTCCCTGTTTAGGACGTGGTTTCCGGCTTTCTCTTTTCCAATCTATTCACTCTTACGTAACCCCCTGCACACCAGTGTCCTTACCACCTTGCTTGGGGTGATATGATTAAAAAAAAATCAAAAAATCATACATCCTTTAGACCAGTACACAGTTGTATTAAAAAGTGTTCAGTACAATTATATTATAGAACTTTTGAAAGAAGAGTTATTTCACAACCTCAGTTTCTGTTTATTGTAAATCACCTGAAGACATCAAACTGAGGTGGCAAAGTCACACTTTTCCAAATTATATATATATATATATATATATATATATATCACACCCTGATTGACAATTCTGGAAGAATGGTAGACTTTGAAAAACAGTAGCTACTCTAGCATCTACACATCGTTCATTCAGCAATAAATTAGAACACTCTCAGCTATTGAGTGTGTATAATGATAATACACATGCTAAAAAGTTTGCCTCCTTCTACTGAGCATCCATAGCTCAGAGGTAGAATCGCCGACTGACGGCAATTCGGTCGGGTTTCAATCCTGGGTAAAAAGTAATCAGATGTCTAACCATACTGATGAGCTGTGATACAGCAAAACAGATCTGTCAGCAGATGACTATTAACACTCTCACACTCTGACTGAGCATTCTGGAAGAATGGTAGACTTTGAAAAACAGTAGCTATTCAAGCATCTACGCATCATTCATTCAGCAATGAATTAGAACACTCTCAGCTACTGGGCATGTATAATGATAATATACATGGTAAAAAGTCTGCCTCCTTCTACTGAGTGCCCATAGCTCAGAGGTAGAATCAGTGACTGACACCTATTTGGTCAGGTTTCAATCCTGGCTAAAAAGTAATCAAATGTCTAACCGTATTGATGAGCTGTGATACAGCAAAACAGATCTGTCTGCGGATGAATATATATATATATATATATATATATATATATATATACATAAAACATAGTACATTTGGGATGTAATCCAGGTAAATTCCAAAAGCGACAAACTCAAGAGAACTCAATGTGAAATTCATTTATTTAATTTAACAGAGTAATATAATTTATAAATGATTTTCGATTATTACTATGGAAAATACATATTTCACCACTGTGAAAATATGTATTATCCATAGTAATAATCAAAAATCATTTATTTATTTATATATATATATATATATATATATATTATTTTTGTGAGCACTTTTATAGTTGCCAACACTGGTTGTTTATAGATACGTAATTTAGAATAAAGCTCATTTCATCTTTCTGCCTTGAAAAAGTCCATCACAGGACGAAATGCGTAGGCAATTTAAATAAAGTTTTCCTCTTGTCATTATTTTATTTAACCATATATATATATATATATATATATATATATATATATATATATATGCATAAAAACACTTATTGTCAGAATCATGGAATGTGTGATTTTTCCGTTACTTTTAATTATGTCCACTGAACTCATTATGAGGTACAGTGGATACAGCAAAAGAAGGAACGACTAAGAAACAAATGGTACTTCCTCCTTCCATAATGTTCATGGATGATATTGCCATTCTAAAGTCAGTGTCAATTAAGAGCTGCAGCAAAGCCAGTGATGAACTTCAGACGGTTGTATAAAATTTATTCATACTATATATTGATACACTAAAAGTATTGTTTCATTGATATATTATATCAATCTATTATATAATATTAGAAAATAAATAAGGTTTATTCATACTATATATAAATAAGGTTTATTCATACTATATATTGATACACTAAAAGTATTGTTTCATTGATATACTATATCAATCTATTATATAATATTAGAAAAATAAATAAGGTTTATTCATACTATATATAAATAAGGTTTATTCATACTATATATAAATAAGGTTTATTCATACTATATATAAATAAGGTTTATCTATACTATATATAAATAAGGTTTATTCATACTATATATAAATAAGGTTTATTCATACTATATATAAATAAGGTTTATTCATACTATATATAAATAAGGTTTATTCATACTATATATAAATAAGGTTTATTCATACTATATATAAAATAAGGTTTATTCATACTATATATAAATAAGGTTTATTCATACTATATATAAATAAGGTTTATTCATACTATATATAAATAAGGTTTATTCATACTATATATAAATAAATAAGGTTTATTCATACTATATATAAATAAGGTTTATTCATACTATATATAAATAAGGTTTATTCATACTATATATAAATAAGGTTTATTCATACTATATATAAATAAGGTTTATTCATACTATATATAAATAAGGTTTATTCATACTATATATAAATAAGGTTTATCTTACATACTATATATAAATAAGGTTTATTCATACTATATATAAATAAGGTTTATTCATACTATATATAAATAAGGTTTATTCATACTATATATAAATAAGGTTTATTCATACTATATATAAATAAGGTTTATTCATACTATATATAAATAAGGTTTATTCATACTATATATAAATAAGGTTTATTCATACTATATATAAATAAGGTTTATTCATACTATATATAAATAAGGTTTATTCATACTATATATAAATAAGGTTTATTCATACTATATATAAATAAGGTTTATTCATACTATATATAAATAAGGTTTATTCATACTATATATAAATAAGGTTTATTCATACTATATATAAATAAGGTTTATTCATACTATATATAAATAAGGTTTATTCATACTATATATAAATAAGGTTTATTCATACTATATATAAATAAGGTTTATTCATACTATATATAAATAAGGTTTATTCATACTATATATAAATAAGGTTTATTCATACTATATATAAATAAGGTTTATTCATACTATATATAAATAAGGTTTATTCATACTATATATAAATAAGGTTTATTCATACTATATATAAATAAGGTTTATTCATACTATATATAAATAAGGTTTATTCATACTATATATAAATAAGGTTTATTCATACTATATATAAATAAGGTTTATTCATACTATATATAAATAAGGTTTATTCATACTATATATAAATAAGGTTTATTCATACTATATATAAATAAGGTTTATTCATACTATATATAAATAAGGTTTATTCATACTATATATAAATAAGGTTTATTCATACTATATATAAATAAGGTTTATTCATACTATATATAAATAAGGTTTATTCATACTATATATAAATAAGGTTTATTCATACTATATATAAATAAGGTTTATTCATACTATATATAAATAAGGTTTATTCATACTATATATAAATAAGGTTTACATACTATATATAAATAAGGTTTATTCATACTATATATAAATAAGGTTTATTCATACTATATATAAATAAGGTTTATTCATACTATATATTGATACACTAAAAGTATTGTTTCATTGGATATACTATATCAATCTATTATATAATATTTATTAGAAAAATAAATAAGGTTGTTCCAACAAGAGAAATTGGTACAGAATAAAAAGTGTGAGAGGCCGTGAGCGTTTTGTTTAAAGTGTATGTTGTTGTTATTATCCATGTTATGATACCTTAATTGTCCATAATGGTATTTGTGACACTACACGTATTTCGAGTCTAAAGTTAACTCTTCAAATGAATAAACTTATGGCTTTACGTATCGAGTTCCTTTTGTTTTATTTATTATATATACAATATTAATAATAATAATAATTTTAAAACATAATAAATAATAGTATTCATAATAGTATATATATATATATATATATATATATATATATATATATATATAATAAAAATAATAGGATTTATATTTACAGCAATAATAATAATTACAATAATAGTATAATCATGTATTATTAATATTAATATATTATATATACCATATATAAAGTATGTATTATATATAAAATATAACAATATTGTTTCATTGATATACTATTTATTCTACTAACATTTCTTTACTAAAATTGTATATACAATATATAATATATATTAATATTTATTATTAATGATAATAACAATAATAATTTAAAAAAATAATAAATAATAGTATTTATAAGATGACAGTAACAATAATAATTTCAATGATAGTATAATAATTATTATAATTATATTTATTATATATACCATATATAAAATGTGTATTATATATAGAATATACTATAACAATATTGTTTCATTGATATACTATTTATTCTACTGACTAACATTTCTTTACTAAAATTTATTCCATTAACTGATTAGCACTGAAATAAAAAGGTGCAGAAAGTGCCACTAGATGAACGTGAATCCATTGAAAGAATTTATCTCACTCAATATGAAGACCTATACCAAATCCCTTTTTTTTTTCTTTTTTTTTTTTTAATCATATCACCCTGAGCAAGGCAGTAACGCCACTGATGTGCAGGGGACTACGTAATAGTGAAAAGATTGGAAAAGAGAAAGCTGGAAACCACATCCTAAACAGGGAACAAGGGATGAGCCTCTTAACCTGTTCAATAGACATGGGTGGAGTGTGAACCGGGCCAAATCCCTTGAGGAGGTAATGCTGCCCTGGGTCAAGAGGGTGGCTGCTGGAAGACCCTATATCTGACAACAGGAGTTTGCACCATGCCATACATGCAGTAGAACCCAGTCATAGCTGTCAGACAATCTCCTCAACATCTCAACATACACCTGGCTACGTAATTCCCCAGACTACAACTCCCTTGATTACATTGTGGGTCACAGTTGAGTGAGACTAACAAAACTCCTTGTAGCACCAAAGATTAACTACAGGCAAGAATTATGACAGCATTCATCAACTTAAACAAGGACACTGTCTAGAAGGATTGAAAGAGATCCTTAAGTTATCTGGTGGTTGTGGCTGAAGCCAATGGCAATTTTATGGAGTAAAATTACTCTTTATTATTTAAAATAATTACTCTTTATTAAAATTACTCTTTATTATTATTTTAAAATAATTCCGTGTCATTTTGGTAAAATGTGATGTCAGTGTTATTTTGATTTTTGAGTAATTTAGATGACAGTTTATTCACAGGACCAATGTAAGTAGAGAACAAGTACGAAAAAGTGTTTTTAATCTAAGATTTCACTTTAACAAACTTTTTCTTAAAGATTTTTTTACAGAATCTCTGAAAACACTTTTCCCTACGTGTTCTTTGCTTATTTTATTAATCTTGTCAGATTCCACTCCATATATTCAACTTTGTGTATGTGTGTATATATATATATATATATATATATATATATGCACAAATCATACATATATTTTTGAATGATATATATGTGCACACATAAATTCCCAAATAATATATGCACACAACTCATATATATTCTGAAATAATACATATACAAAAACAAGCAAATTTATATATATATATATATATATATATATATATTTGTTAAATTGGATTATTAAAAAAATTATGTATCAATATTGTAATTTTCTTTCTTCATTTAATGATAATGCTATTAAAAGAGAATTTTTTTTTTTTTTTTATAAGCGTTTCACCCCGAGCAAGGCATGTCACCGCCACTACTGCGCAGGGGGCTACGTAGAGTGGAGAAAGGATGATTAAATATAGGAAATGTCAGAGGGTGGGTGATAGGCGAGTAAGGATACCGAGAGTGAGGGTTGGGTAGATGAGAGTGTTCTGAGAATAGTTGGGAGTTAGTGTGATAGGAGGTGTCTATTGACCCTACATTTAAACACCTGGAGATTGTAACTGTCAGGAAAGCAGGCTTGTGGAAGGGAGTTCCACAGGCGGGAAGCGCAAGAAAAGAAGCTGTTGGAGTAGAATTTATGGTTACATCTTATTTGTTTAACTGTAAAAGGGTGGGACCTAGTTGCTAATCTAGTATCTCGTGTAAATTCGTGTTTAGGCGGCACCAGTGATCTAAGCTCATTGGAGCAGAAGCCATGAAAGTACTTGTAGAAGAGGCAGGGAATATGAAAAAATTTACATAAAATAGACAAAATTTGTCTATATTATTTAATGAAACATGCATTTATATATATATATATATATATCCTTTGAAAACTTGAGAATGTTCAAGTGAACAGATAGATCAATAAAATTGGCAGATAACAATCCTAAGTAGACAAAAACACACCAAGATAGATTAATCAATATGAACAATCTCCTATAGATAGACATGAGCAGTCTTAGACACCCATAAAGTTTAGATACCTACACTGATTTTAAATATGAGAACTATTCATACAGTTATCAAATATATAATGTGGTAGATATTTGAGGGAGAAAGATTTTTTGATACACTGAGACTTGTGGGGAAAAAATAAAGCATTAAAAACGCATACCTTGTTTTAACTGTAGGTTCTTCAGAAAAGAAATATTTTATCCTTTCTTTTTAATTCTGTCAATATTCCAGAAATAAGCATAAAATGGTAAGAGTTACAATCCCCTACCCTTAGAGGCAGGCCAGTCACATTAATATATCTAGTGTCCACTCTCTTTAATAAATGTCAGGGCTGGGGGGCCTAAGCAAAGTCAGCCTTGACCAACAAAGGTCAGTTAAGAGGATCAATTATTTTCTTTTTAATAATATTTCCTAACCACTTAAATCCTTCTCCCATCATCTTTGCATCGGTCAGGTGACTTTCAGGGAGAGAATTTTAAGGACTTAATACAGCATTGACATAGTTATTTAGTAATGCTTGGTGATTTATGTATACAAATCAGTTGATAAAAGTAAAAAACTATGCTTCTCATCACACAAACTTAATATATAAATGTGTGTTTTTATATATATATAGTCCTGTGCAAAAGTATTAAGACAGAGAACTATTTTATTTTTTATGAAGCATCAAAATAAAGTTTAAAATCACTCCTGTCTTAACACTTTTGCACACTACCTGTAGTGTGCAAAAGTATTAGGACAGGGATGATTTTCCTAAAAACCTCACTGAAATTCAAATACAGGGTGAAAAGCCAAGTAAATTGCTAATAAATATTGATTGTTTAAAACTAAGTGTAAAAGAAATGTATTAAAAAGAAGTTGTTTTAATTTTTCCTATTTTCTATTAAACAAGTTATTTTGAAATTACTCATTATTCTATTATCCTTGGATGTGACTGACTTTTTTCTTATCCCCCCCTCTCGAATTGATAAATCTAATGTTACTTCGCAAGACACACCTTGGGAACAAATACAAGATGCTTGGCAGAAGATACCATTAGATACATTGAAAAAGCTTGTGATGTCAATGCCTGACAGAATGAAGATTGTGATCAAAGCAAAACGCGATTATACTAAATATTAAATTTATTTTGTAACAAGTATTTTTTCTTGTTAAAGCATTTATTGAGGAAATCAAATAAAATTACATTAATTAAATTGTTTATTTCCTGCCAATATGCCTCATAAAAGATAAAATAGTTCTTGTCCTAATACATTTGCACAGTACTATATATATATATATATATATATATAACAGTTACCACTTCTATGATTTACGAATTACACTTCAGTAATGAATTAAGTTCTCTTGGTGACTGGTGTGTGTATACACCACATATATATAACATGCTAAACCTTACCCTTTCTCATTCCATGTGCCCATGGCTTAGGGAGTAGAGACTCCTACTGACAATTTAGCCGAGTTTTGACCCTAGCTTGAAGCAAGTGGATGTCTAGCATCACTGATAAGCTGTGATACAGCAAAACAGGCTTGTATGTGGAATGACTAATATATATATATATATATATATATATATATATATATTGTATGTCAATCTGTTTTAGTATCATTTCCATAAAAAAGGTGAGATTGGGAAATGATACTCAAACAGACTAACATGCATAATAAAAAGTCCAAAGAAAATGGTTAAATTCCCTTCATTTTAACATCTCGTGACATTGCACTACACATTAAAGAATTCTAAAACTAAAAATTTTTTGTTAATCTTTTTGAATGATTTGTGAACATTTTTTATAGTTGTCAACACTGTTTGTTCATAGATACTTAATTTAAAATAAAGCTCATTTAATCTTTTTGCTTTTTTGTCCATCACAGAAAGAAATGCGTAGGCAAGTTAAATACTGTTTTCCTCTTGTCTTCTTTTTATTTAACCATCCTGTCCTAAACCTCAAATTATAACTGAGTATATTTTTATATATATATATATATACACACACACACATACAGAGGATGTGTACAAAATGAAGGAAACACCTTGTACCATATTAGCATAATTTGGAAAATTTGCTGAAACAGTCAAGACCCTATCTATTTTTATGTTTGATTTAATATAAATAGTACTTTTTTTTTTTTTTGCAGATATTGTTTAAATAAGTTTATTAAAATCAACAGTCAGGACTATAAGTAATTTAAGTGTTCATCTTCTATGGTTCAGGAACTGTGTTTGAGGGAAATGCCATCTTTCAGAATGACAATGTATCCATTCATATTGTTAAACTTATATCTGAATGGCAGAAAGAACATTCTAGTTAAGTTGAATATCTTATCTGTCCACCACAGCCCCCAGATCTCAACATCACTGAACATTTATGGTTCATTTTAGAAAAATAAGTGAGGAGTTGATATCCTCCACCATCATCATTGAAAGAACTGGAGACTGTTTCAAATGAAGAATGAATAAAAATTCCTCTGGGAACAATTCCAACTGTAATTACTTCCAAAGGCAATCCTACCCAATATTGAAATAATGTTGCTAGAAATTTTAAGGTGCTTTCATTGTTTGTCCACACTTGTATATTTATTTATTCATTCTTCAATGGTCTGAATGAGGCAATTGTAATTTTTTTTTTTTTTTTACATTGCTAAAATAAATTCTAGATTTATAGCCGTTTAATTATGAGTTGAGTTTTCCTCTCAATATATTTATGCTCTATTTCTATATCAAGCACTTTACGACAGTAACAAAAGATACTTGCTTGCCAAAAATGTTTTTCTACCAGTACACTACTGAAAGAAAACAACAATTTTGGCATGAAGCATCATAACAATTTAACGCCCATGTGTGTGCATGTGTGTGTAAAACAACAGCAAAAGATATACTGGTTAGACCAGTAGAAAGCTAAGAAAATGCTCAATGCACCATCCAGTAGATGCACGCTGATTTGCTGCCATTACATATTTTGAAATAAATGTAAAGACAAAACACATATAATAAGAAATACGCTCATTATTTTGAAACTATTTCACATTTTTATACAATCCATTAACTATGAAACCCAGTGAATCAATAAACCGATTCTTACTGTCTTTAAATACAAATTAAAATGCATAATTAATAATACAACTGGTAATACTGTTGTTACCTCATCATTTCATATCATGAATTTCTTAAAAAAAAAATAAAATAAAATAAAATAAAAAAAACAACAGGTTTCGAGAGGAGGGGTCTAGTAAAAAGTAAACAAATGTAAAGCTTTGGTTTCTGAAATTGGTTTATTCTCTATTTGGGCACCTCAACATGGTGTAATGGTTAACAAGCTTGTCTCACTAGTCATTACAGTTGAGTAGTGAGGAAGGTGCATTGCGGTGCCGTGGATATTGGCTCAGAACAAGAAACCGCAAGAGCCAAGTTCAAATTCCAGTTGAATTTGTTGCATTCACTTACACACAAATACCCTTGGAAAAAGTATTAATCTGTCTCTTCTCCCTCCAGCTATGCATTAAATGGTAGGAGAGATTTGGTTCTATAGCCTTGGTTGGTAACCAGTCTATTGCAGAAAGTAATAGCAACTTACTGTAGAAAAATCTTGTGCCCAGTCAGTCATGTCTCATGTGAGACATGATCACCCAAAAAACATGCATCATGTATGGCACTTACCTGAGTTAGTTCAATCCTCTCTGGGTACTACATACTTTTGGCTTTGTACCACATTTAAGCTGCGCTTAGAAAATAACCTCTGGGCACCTCAACATTTTGTAATGGTTAGCAAGCTTGTCTTACTAGGATCCTTACAACTGAGAAGCAAGTTCGTGTAGTGCCACATCTAAGCTGTGCTTAGAAATCACTTCTCTTCCTATCTCTCTCTCTCTCTATATATATATATAGACACACACACACGTGTGGTGGGGTAATGGATAGTTGCTTGAATTTGGAAATCAGAGAGCCGAGTTCAAATTCTTATATAAGTGTGGATGCTTTTTCAAAATGCCTATTTTAATGTGTCAAGTCCATTCAGGACATGGGCAATTATGACTCTCCACAAAACTGATTTTTTTTTTTTATTTGAGATCTTGAGTCAATCTATAAAACCTTATCC
This sequence comes from Ascarosepion bandense, assembly GCA_037127315.1. Lineage (NCBI taxonomy): Eukaryota > Metazoa > Mollusca > Cephalopoda > Sepiida > Sepiidae > Ascarosepion > Ascarosepion bandense. The sequence continues at coordinate 4,882,400 of JBBBDQ010000913.1, forward strand.
ATAGGCAAAACTATCATGTTTTGAGTTTGAGTTTTGTTTAATGGTATATCAACACTTTTGTGGGTTATTTAGTGCCAAAAAAAGTTTTAAGATATTTTTTCTTTAATGTTCAGTTATAGTGAGAAGTTTGTTTTAGTCAGATTCTGGTGAAAACTTTACTTTTTTAATTTGCTCTAATTTTTTTTCATCTTAGAAAACTGAAGTTGTTTTCTAGTTTTGTATTCAAAAATGTATTGCTGGTAATAATTTTTTCCTTCAAAAATGTTGGTAATATTTTTCCTTCAAAAATGTATATTTTTCTATAAAAGTCTATTTTTATACTTTCATGGTGTTTTGACCTCAGTTTTGGGGTTAACTATTTGCCCATGGCTGGGACCCTAACAAGAGCTACGACTCCAAGTCAGGGTGAAGCTGGAGACAATATTTAAGAGGTGGTTCCATGCTCTTCATAATTTCTGGATTCAGTTTACTACCATGTTTTTTGAGTTTTCATTCAGTATAGCATGAAATTATATCATATTATTATATCATATTATATCATATTATATCATATTATATATTATATTATTAATGATATTATTATTCAGTATAGCATGAAATTAAAAGAATGCCGGATATTTTGCTTAACAGCTAAACAATGTGTGGAGTATACAATTAATTGTTATATTTTCTATCTTCTCATTTACCTTGGACATTTAAAACCATAAGTTGAGCTTCATAATTCCTTTTCTATATGCTGTATCTCTTCAGGATGTGATTTCCACGATTTCCTAACCTTTGTCTTAAATTGCCTTAACTCCCCATAACATATTGGCTCTGCTGTCTATAACAAAAGATTTAAGAACTAAATGATTGATATATATATATATATATATATATATATATATATATATATATATATATTAAATCAGATACTTTAATCCAAGTGAAAAAAGCAGGAAGGTAAATTACAAAAACCCGATCTTAATTAATATTCAAAATTTTATTTTAATATTAAAAAATGATACAGGAATAGAGCTCCATGCAATAAAATATTCAGTCAGTTAAGTGCCATGCACGATACACGCTTGGGCGATCATGTCTCGAAAGAGACATGACTGACTGGGCAGAAGATTATCCCGCAGTAGGTTGCCATTGCTTTCTGCGGTAGACTGGTTGCCGACCAAGGCTATAGAACCCAATCTGTCCTATTACTTAACCCATAACTGGAGGGAAGAGACGGATTAATACCTTTCCCAAGGGTATTTGCGCGTAAGTGAATGCAAGGAATTCAACTGGAATTCGAACTCAGTTTTCCGATTTCTCGTTCCGAGCCGATATCCACTGCGCCACAACGCACATGTAATAAAATATTACAGAGCAAATATAAATTAAAAAAGCGACATCATTGAATTAATCCTTTTTTAATTTATATATATATATATATATATATATATATATATTAGGTTGTTAAATATATTCATTCAGTTTTTTTCTCAGAGCCTGCAAATGATCTCAAATAATAATGTTTTGAATCATTTATTTGCTTTTTAGTAACCCTGTTCATCCTGTAAAATCAAACACTGTCTAATATATCTTGTTATTCCTTCTTTACTTGAAAGCAAAACAGAATAGTCTTATTTATCAGAAGTAATGGCAAGAAGGATGTGCGTTGTGGCGCAGTGGATATCGGCTCGGAACGAGAAATCGGGGAACCGAGTTCAAATTCCAGTTGAATTCCTTGCATTCACTTACGCGCAAATACCCTTAGGAAAGGTATTAATCTGTCTCTTCCTTCCAGCTATGGGTTAAATAACAGGACAGATTGGGTTCTCTAGCCTTGGTCGGCAACCAGTCTACCGCAGAAAGCAATGGCAACCTATTGCGGGATAATCTTCTGCCCAGTCAGTCATGTCTCGAAAGAGACATGATCGCCCAAGCATGTATCGTGCATGGCACTTAACTGACTGAATGGCAAGACATTATGCATACGTTAAATAGCTAAACAAGAATTGTAATACATTTAACTTTAAATTATAATTAATTATATCAATTAATTAATCTATGGCTACAGGAGTTTAAAATTTTATTAGTGATTCGATAACAGAAAAATTTGTAGCTGGAGAAAGCATGAAAAATAGGTAGACAAAACTGTGATGTTGAAGTCAAAGTAAGCTCACCATCTGTTGGGGTTTAACAGATGTACCAATCTATAGCAGGCATCCTCACATCATCCGTCGTACATTGCAAACAAACAGATAATTCTCATCAACTTCTTAAACAAACATGTCCGCAGACTTGGTTTATCACTTAACTCCTCACAACAGAAGAGTTCCAATCTGTTCAAAGCATCTGATACAGATTTTTTCTTCTATTGAGGGATTTGAGGTGGAGCAGGGTTTATATTCTGCTGATGATATAAAGGTGGAATTTATCTTTATATTAATACGACAGTATTTACCTACAATCTTAAGTGTTCATCATGATCCAGAAAAGAAAAAATAAATATAGCATCATCTACTGCAAAAAGACAAAAAAAAAGGATGAAAAATAAAAAAAATAAATGTGACTGAGAAGGTGTTTGCGGGAGGGATTAGCTAGCCCACCCCTTACTAAACTGGTGCAAAAATTAAAATAACCAGTTCTATATATATATATATATGTGTGTGTGTGTGTGTGTGTGTGTGTGTGTGTGTGTTTAAAGTGATTTTATATATATATATATATATTTATATTTATTTTTCATTTGTAAACAAGTTATTATGCAACCTAGGTTTCTACCATGAGTGGTGTCTTCAGGTGATTTGCAATAACTGATGAAAACATAACAATTTCTTGTAATTTTTAAAATTGCGCATTCAAAAATTCCCGGTGACATGAGCATTCTTAAAAAAAAAAAAAAACAAAAAAAAAACCGGTAAAATCAGTTATTGTAAATCGCCTGAAGACACCACACATGGTAGAAACCGAGGTCATATAATAACTCGTTTACAAATGGAAAATATTCAAAAGTTCTACAATTGTATTGAACACTTTTTAATACAAATGTGCACTGATCTAATTTTATTATGACCAAAAACTAAGTAATGAAAAATATATATATGTATGTATTATCCAATATAAATCAGTTCCCAACTAGGCATCTATGCAAATGACACCACCATTTACTCGTCTCATAGGACACATCCCTATCGCCAAAATTGCAAACGACACATCCCTATCGCCAAAATTGCAAACGACACATCCCTATTGCCAAAATTGCAAATGACACATCCCTATCGCCAAAATTGCAAACGACACATCCCTATCGCCAAAATTGCAAACGACACATCCCTATCGCCAAAATTGCAAACGACACATCCCTATTGCCAAAATTGCAAATGACACATCCCTATCGCCAAAATTGCAAACGACACATCCCTATCGCCAAAATTGCAAACGACACATCCCTATCGCCAAAATTGCAAACGACACATCCCTATCGCCAAAATTGCAAACGACACATCCCTATTGCCAAAATTGCAAACGACACATCCCTATCGCCAAAATTGCAAACGACACATCCCTATTGCCAAAATTGCAAACGACACATCCCTATTGCCAAAATTGCAAACGACACATCCCTATTGCCAAACTTGCAAACGACACATCCCTATCGCCAAACTTGCAAACGACACATCCCTATCGCCAAAATTGCAAACGACACATCCCTATCGCCAAACTTGCAAACGACACATCCCTATCGCCAAAATTGCAAACGACACATCCCTATCGCCAAAATTGCAAATGACACATCCCTATTGCCAAACTTGCAAACGACACATCCTTATTGTCAAAGTTACAAACAATACATCCATATAACCAAAATTACCAGCAACACATTTTCTCTGTAGCTGAAGCCATAAAACTATGTTAAAAATATTTAGATTTTGGCAGTAAATAACCCATAAAAATTTTGATATGCCACTGAACAAAATCAACCAAACGAAGTCATTTTTTTTTTCAATAATGACAGTATTTTCAAAATCAAAAACTTTTTGAAAACCATTCTGTCACCCTCAAGAAAGACAGTAATGCTACGAGGACACAAGAAGTTCTTTATGTGCCATATCCTTTCAGAATGTAGGCAATCATGGATCTCCACATCCTCCTATCCCTTGTTACTCTTATCACTTTCCCTCTTGGTATCTCTTCCAAATCCTGTTCTGCCATTCACTTGCTCAAGCCCATCAAGTATGTATCATGTTGCTTTCATCTGTATATCTTTCCTTCTATCCGTCCCGTATTAAATTTTGAAAGCCCTCTTCCTTATTAAATGCTCCAGAAACTTCAGCTGTCTCTTCCTGATGCTAAATTTTCCTTTTTGTTTACATCTTCTCCAAAACCTTGTTGACATGGTTTGTTGATTGTTTTGTTTTTATGGCATATCAACTTCGGCAGGTCATTTATTGCCAACTAAATTTTATTTATTTATTGCTGGTAATATCTTTTTCTTTCAACAATTTATTATTGTTTTTATATAAGTTTTGTGTCTAGTAATATTTTTTTTTCTTTTCAAGTATCAAGATTCATTGGGATTTGTTTTTAAGGGCAGGGTCCCCAAGTCCTACCCTTGTTAATTAACCCATAACTGGAGGGAAGGGACAGATTAATACCTTTCCCAAGGGTACCAGTGCTTAAGTGAATGCAGGGTATTCAACTGGAATTCGAATTCAGCTCACCGATTTCTCTTTCCGAGCTGATATCCATTGCATCACAACGCACATCTGTCACTAAACACTTCACCTGGTATTCTCAAGCGGTCACCCATCTAAGTAATGACCAGGCTCAACATTGCTTAACTTCGGTGATCAAGCAAGAACCGGTGTATTCAATGTAATAGACAGTAAGCCTTGTTGACATGGTATCCTCAGCATCCTTCTGTAGAACCACATTTCTGCTGCTTTGAGCCTCCTCTTCATCTTTGAGATTGTCCATCATTCCCTGCTATATAGGAGGACAGATATTACATAAAGGGGTGACCGAGAGAGAGAGAGAGAGAGAGAGAGAGAGAAACTGTAGAAAGAATAGTTTTCAGGAAGACAGAAAATGGCATTTAGCATTTCATTTAAATTTTTTAAGATTGTAGAGTGCAGGGAAGGAAGAAATTGGAACACTTCCAAAGGCGAGAAGTACAAGAAAATTCTATCAAAATAGAACAGTCACGTCTAGCGAGTTTAACAGTAAAATGCTTGGACCTAGTTGACAATTTATTAGCACATTTAAATTCATATAATCAAAACAAAAAGGAGGAAAGCCCATCAAAACAAAAGCAATGAAAATATTTTGTAGAAAAAAACAACGGGGAGCCATATCAAAGTGGCGAGAGAGTAACTGAAGTTGCAATACCTAGTCATTGTTGATTACAGCGTCTTCTTTGAATTTCGTCAAAAATCTTGAGATGTATAGTTGAAGCACAAGACCAGATGTCAGGGTCAATTACATTACAGCGTCTTCTTTGAATTTCGTCAAAAATCTTGAGATGTGTAATAGAAGAACGATTCTTCTTTGGATTTTTGTCAAGAATTTTGAGAAAATTTTTCAGTGTATAACTAATGCAATGGAAAATTTATGCACTATTTACATTGTTTGGATTGTACACACCACCCTTCTTCAGATGATTGGAATTTTTAATTGAACCCTCTATTTCATTTACAGGAAAATATTGTTCTAGTTCTCCATGCCATGCACCTTCCAGATGTCTCAGTATTTGTTAACTTTCTTTAACTCAACCCAAGTTTCTGTTCACCTCTGCTGAAGCCAGGTATTGAACTCACAACTCTTTACTTCATCTCAGAAATATAAACTATATTGAGATCTTTACTGCATTTATAAACGTGTTTATTTTTAATTTCTGGGAGTTTCCCCAATATATTGTAAGAAACAGTTGTTACAGATTATTTTATATATACCTGCTTCAAAATCCTTCCTATGAACAATTTTTCTTTTTAATTTTATCACACACACACACACATATATATATATATATATATATATATATACGCACACAAGACATTTAAAAGCTCCTTGGTATAGGGCACTGGTCTGGCAGTCAAGCATTACTAGAGTAGAATGTTCAAAACTCACTGGGTGTCCTTCTATAAAATTCAACATTAAATGATACGTGGGTTGACATGTCTTAAAATCAACCAAACTCACTTAACACATACATGAGAGGGTGCTAACAAGTTCTCAGCCCAATCCACTTTCCTAATTTTTTTTTATTCTAATCCCTTTTTCAATGACCAGAAAACTTCTCAGCACTCCCTCATGTGTATGTGTGTGTACACATATGTATGGTGGTGTAACAGTTCATAGATAAACACTAGTTTCTTTATTTAGAAAACCATTTGAACAAAAGTCGCTTTAATAAGCAGTGTGCAACTTTTCAGTCAAAGAAGATTATTTTTGCAGTGAGCTAAAAAAATAAAGTGAAAAAAATGAGTTGAAAAATAGAAAAATCTTTCAATTTAAAAAAAAATTCCAACAAAAAATTCCAAAATAAAGAAAATCTTTTCTCTTTACCCTTTTTTAAAATTTTAAAGATATTTTCTTGTTTTTTTTTTTGTTTTTTGCCAAGTGCCTTCCGCTAAACATTATAAATCAAAAAGCAAAATTTGAGCAATTTCATGTCGAGTCTGGTCAAAGCATTTATAGACAATTTTGTAAAATCTAATCTGTAATTGAAAATAAAAAGTAGAGAAAAGCCAGTCAAAATTTGTGTCATTTCATGTTTGGTCTGCTCAGGCTAGTCAGAATTATATCTTTAAACACAATGTCTTTTCATACTGGGACAAAAATATCCTTACAATATAATTGTATAACAATCAACTAGGATTAATTGTATGAATTGTTAACCCTGCAGACTACCATGAAGTACAGGGTCACAGACTCTCTATGTGGGGCATTGCTGCCATGATGTTTCTGTAGCAAGTAGGTTTTTATGGAATAGAGTTGCTAGCCTCAATTGGTTTGGGTTCATAGACGTTTTTTCTAATAGAGCGATTGTCTGCAATTGTCTACTAAACTACTGTTAACTTCTATCTTGGGAGAGAAGAGACAGATTCATTCTTTTTTGAGGGTATTTGTGCAAAAGCAACTGTAACTACCTTGGTTTAGATTTGAGCTTGACAAAACAATCACACATGTTACACTCATAGCCACAATGACGCAGGAATTGATAAAGAAAAGAAAGCAAAGAACAGAAGAGAAAGATTGATTTGTATGGCTTATCAATCATTATGGGTAATTTAAAATGAAAATAGACTGAAGGAATTGCAAGAAAGAATAGGAAGCAAAATAAAAAAAAGTAAAAAGAAAAAGCTGAAAGACAGGCAAGAAGGAAGGAAAAAAGATGAGCATGAAGAAACAAAGCAAAGCAGAAGAAAGAAACAAAGCAAAGCAGAAGAAACAAAAGCAAAGCAGAAGAAACAAAACAAAGCAGAAGAAACAAAACAAAGCAGAAGAAACAAAACAAAGCAGAAGAAACAAACAAAACAAAGCAGAAGAAACAAACAAAACAAAGCAGAAGAAACAAACAAAACAAAGCAGAAGAAACAAACAAAACAAAGCAGAAGAAACAAAACAAAGCAGAAGAAACAAACAAAGCAGAAGAAACAAACAAAGCAGAAGAAACAAACAAAGCAGAAGAAACAAACAAAGCAGAAGAAACAAACAAAGCAGAAGAAACAAACAAAGCAGAAGAAACAAACAAAGCAGAAGAAACAAACAAAGCAGAAGAAACAAACAAAGCAGAAGAAACAAACAAAGCAGAAGAAACAAACAAAGCAGAAGAAACAAACAAAGCAGAAGAAACAAACAAAGCGGAAGAAACAAACAAAGCGGAAGAAACAAACAAAGCAAAGCAGAAGAAACAAACAAAGCAAAGCAGAAGAAACAAACAAAGCAAAGCAGAAGAAACAAACAAAGCAAAGCAGAAGAAAGAAACAAAGCAAAGCAGAAGTAAGAAACAAAGCAAAGCAAAGCAGAAGAAAGAAACAAAGCAAAGCAAAGCAGAAGAAAGAAACAAAGCAAAGCAAAGCAGAAGAAAGAAACAAAGCAAAGCAAAGCAGAAGAAAGAAACAAAGCAAAGCAAAGCAGAAGAAAGAAACAAAGCAAAGCAAAGCAGAAGAAAGAAACAAAGCAAAGCAAAGCAGAAGAAAGAAACAAAGCAAACATGAGAGGAAAGCAGAAGGAAGAAAGAAAGGAAATAAGAAAAAGGATGAGTTGGTTTGTTTGTTGCATTTGTAGGTAGATCATTTTGAAAATTGAATTTGAATGTTGAAATCAAATTCACACTGAATCAACTGCATTTAATTAACACTAATATTTTTGGAGAAGTCAGGATCTCTTGTCTTCAGCAATATCAAAATGAAAACCCTGAATTAATATTGACTTGGCACAAGAATAACATTCCTTGTACTGAAGTTTTGTCTCATAAGTTACCACAAGTAATCCTCCAACAACCATCCTGCAATCCAACTGTCAGCTAAAATCCGCATGGGATATCAAGAGGGTGGGTCTGGACCTGGACGTGACAAAGCCATTTCTAAGAAAGGTATTTTAAAGAACCCTCCTATTCCCCTAAACGAAAGGATGGAAACGAAAAGGAAGTTAATAGTGAGCATCGAGAAGAGACAACTGAAGTTCCTGGGACATGCAATGAGGAAGGAGTGCTTGGAGAACCTGATACTAACAGACCACATAGAAGGAAAAAGAGACAGGGGAAAGCAGCGGATAACATATTTGAAGGACCTGATCAGGTGGATGATGGTGCAACAGGAGTTTGCGTGCTAAGAGCCACCAGAGAGAGGGAGATGTGGAAAGCCATGATTGCCTACGTCCTGAAAGGACATGGCACATAAAAGAAGAAAGAAACGGATGCTATGATAAGTGACCAAAATTAGGGAGAAAATGATGAAGCAGTCAATTAGAATCCCTGAAGAGGACATCACAGATCATCTTAAAAAGATGAAGGTAGACTGGGATAAGTGAGTTAAATTAAAGGAAACACAATGAGGCAGCTGATGGTAATCCTGAAAGAGAACATTGGAAACTATTTTGAATAGTTGAAAGGATGCTGTGAGAAACATGGGAGATTCAGTCAGTCAGTTAAGTGCCACACATGATACACGCTTGGGCGATCATGTCTCGAAAGTGACATGACTGACTGGGCAGAAGATTATCCTGCAGTAAGTTACCATTGCTTTCTGCAGTAGACTGGTTGACGACCAAGGATATAGAATCCAATCTGTTCTGTTATTTAAGCCATAACTGGAAGGAATATACGAATTAATACCTTTCCCAAGGGTATTTGCATGTAAGTGAATGCAACAAATTCGACTGGAATTCGAACTCGGCTACCTGATTTCTCGTTCCGAGCCAATATCCAATGCACCACAACGAACATCCATGGAAGATTAAGAAAACAATAAAGCAGTTGACAGTTATTCCAAAGAGGATTTTGGAGAATGTTTTGGAGATATATATATATATATATATATATATATATATATATATCCTTATATATATATGTGTGTGTGTGTGTGTGTGAGAGAGAGGTCCCATCAATTATGTTCTGAAGGATATAGGCTTAGGTAGGTTATTTTCCTCAATTAATATGCTGATATTTTCTGAACAGACCTTGTAGTGGCAAATATATCAATTGATACAACAGATTTCCTAAAAGAAATTTTTTCCCATCATTTGTTTAATCTTTCTTTCTCTTCATCATCCCTCCCTTTCTCTCCTACCATTTCTTCACCCTTTCTTTCTACTTTCACTACATAATCCCCTTTCCTTCCTTCCTCCTATCCATCAGTTATCCATTTTCTTTGAACTGCTAGGAACACTGGCTTGATTCCAATTTGTCAAATGTGTCACTCTTTCTCAGCCATACACATACTTTTAAAGCCATATGGTTCATAATAAAAAAAAATAATAAAGTTCCTTGCATGAAAAACTATTAGAACAAATCAAGGTGGCACATTTGATGTTTTAAACAGCCAATATGGCAGCAAAGATTAAAAAAAGAGAAAAAACAAAATTTTATATATATATATATATATATATATATATATATAC
>JBBBDQ010000913.1:4902500-4962500 GCA_037127315.1 Ascarosepion bandense
CGTGTGTGATGCATGTGTGATGTGTGTGATGCATGTGTGATGTGTGTGATGCGTGTGTGTGTGATGCGTGTGTGATGCATGTGTGTGTGTGATGCATGTGTGATGCATGTGTATGCGTGTGTGTGATGCATGTGTGTGTGTGTGTGTGTGTGTGTTGTGGAGCAGCTGATGTCAGTTTGGAATGAGAAATCAGAAAGCAGAATTCAAATTTCAGTTGAAACCGTTCACTTATGTGCAAAGACCCTTGTAAATGTATTAACCCGTTGCTTCTCTCTCTCCAGCTATGGGCTAAAATAGCAGGACAGATGATGTTCTATAAGCTTGATTGGCAACAAGTCTACCAGAGAAAGTAATCGCAACCTACTGCAGGAAAATCTTCTGTCCAATCAGCCATGTCTCTTTCGAGACATGATCGCCCAAGCAGATATCACCTATGGCACTTGATATATATATATATATATATATATATATATATATATATATAAAGCAATTTTTTAATCAGAGATTAGATGTGGCATAAAGCCAAATGTATTTGGGGGGCACCCAGTGAGGATCAAAATCACTACTGAGTTGTAATGTTTGCTAACCATTAAACCACACTGAAGTGTGTGTGTGTGTATATATATATATATATATATATATATATATATATCTTTTAAAAACAAAGAATTTATTGTTAGTATCAATTGTTAGTCTCAAAGGACCTTTCATTCAACATCTCATTAGGAGAAAAATCATTGCAAAACGAATTAAACGAAAAGAACATTAACAATGAAAATAAAGAGCAAAAAAAGGATGGAAACATGATAAAATAAGTGCCCGGTATATTTGAAGGTTCCTTAGGTTAGGGATAAGGGCCAAAGTTTAGTTAAGCAGATCAATAAGTTGGTTTCTAATTGTTTTTCACCTGTCGCTCTGCGTTGTATTTTTCATATTAGGTCTGCATTTCCATTGTCTTTTTTTTTTTTTTTTAAATCATATCACCCCAAGCAAGGCGGTAATGCCACTGATGTGCAGGGGGCTACATAAGAGTGAGAAGATTAGAAAAGAGAAAACCGGAAACCACATCCTAAACAGGAAACAAGGGATGACCTCTTCACCTGTTCAATAGATGTGGGTGGAGTGTGAACCGGTTTCATAAGGATAGTTGGCCCTACATCAATTTGAGTAATTTGGTTTATGAATTTAATTGCCCTTGTGCTGCTGGTTATGTGGGGCATACCACCTTACATTTAGAAATGAGGATTAATCAGCATGTGACTTCAAAAATAAGACTTGGTAAATTAAGCAACATGACTTACCTTCCCTCTAAATATGAAATCAGCTATTGCTCAACGTCTAGTAGAAAATTTAGCATGTGCCAAGACCTATAAAAAGGGGTGCTTTAAAATTATACATAGTGCTGGTTCTAATAATCATTTAAAGATTTTGGAATCAGTCTCTATAAGATTTTGGAATCAGTCTCTATAAGATTTTGGAATCAGTCTCTATAAGATTTTGGAATCAGTCTCTATAAGATTTTGGAATCAGTCTCTATAAGATTTTGGAATCAGTCTCTATAAGATTTTGGAATCAGTCTCTATAAGATTTTGGAATCAGTCTCTATAAGATTTTGGAATCAGTCTCTATAAGATTTTGGAATCAGTCTCTATAAGATTTTGGAATCAGTCTCTATAAGATTTTGGAATCAGTCTCTATAAGATTTTGGAATCAGTCTCTATAAGATTTTGGAATCAGTCTCTATAAGATTTTGGAATCAGTCTCTATAAGATTTTGGAATCAGTCTCTATAAGATTTTGGAATCAGTCTCTATAAGATTTTGGAATCAGTCTCTATAAGATTTTGGAATCAGTCTCTATAAGATTTTGGAATCAGTCTCTATAAGATTTTGGAATCAGTCTCTATAAGATTTTGGAATCAGTCTCTATAAGATTTTGGAATCAGTCTCTATAAGATTTTGGAATCAGTCTCTATAAGATTTTGGAATCAGTCTCTATAAGATTTTGGAATCAGTCTCTATAAGATTTTGGAATCAGTCTCTATAAGATTTTGGAATCAGTCTCTATAAGATTTTGGAATCAGTCTCTATAAGATTTTGGAATCAGTCTCTATAAGATTTTGGAATCAGTCTCTATAAGATTTTGGAATCAGTCTCTATAAGATTTTGGAATCAGTCTCTATAAGATTTTGGAATCAGTCTCTATAAGATTTTGGAATCAGTCTCTATAAGATTTTGGAATCAGTCTCTATAAGATTTTGGAATCAGTCTCTATAAGATTTTGGAATCAGTCTCTATAAGATTTTGGAATCAGTCTCTATACCATTATGGAAACCTTCTCTCTGCCAGCCAAATGATTTTCTGAAGTCTCTAAATTTGTTGGGGGATATTTTATTTTAATTGTCCCTCAGTAATTATTTACACGAGAATTCCCCTCTACTTGATATATATATATTGGGGATCTTCATATCGAAATGGCTATTCAACATCTTTGAATTAATCCTTTTTTAATATATATATATATATATATATATATATATATATTATGTTTTTCTCTTTATTTTCGTCATTACTATTTTTGTTTAATTCATTTTGCAATAATTTTTTTTCCTGATGAGATTTTGGATGAAAGGGCCTTTGAAACTAACAATAAATTCCTTGTTTTTAATATAGTATACCAATTTTGTACTTCTAAACATTTGTTTATATGCATATTCTTACTCTTTCAGTCTTGTAGCTGAGTTCATGATTTTATAATTGGTTTTCTTTATTTTTTTTTTTAATTTAGTAGAAATCTCTTTGACTGGTGAATTGCTAGTTTGTTTGTTTGTTTCTTTTTCGCTAGCCCTGTGTTAGATCGTTTGTCTCTTCTTGGCGGGCTGCGATTTGGTTGTCTTGCTACCCTCTCAGGGTCACTCACTGGCTATTTCAGTTGACTAAGCCCAACCCCACCTCAATATCTACTTGTAGTGACCAAAAAGTTTAAAAATTTTATCTTCCTGGTAGTACCCTCGTGTTGGGATGGGAATCAACTTTGTTTTAAATATTCTTAAAAGTAAGTCATTTTTTTGCTTAATTTTTAACTTTTCATGTTTAATTGGTTTTCTTTATTTTCTTTTTTTTAATTTAGCAGAAATCTCTTTGACTGGACTTTAACCAAGTTAAAACTTAGCAATCCACCACCCTATGTTTGTTGTTTTTGTTTTTTTTCTTAATTGGAGTAGATAGATCTAACTATCACCCTGTTCACACTCCACCCACGTCTATTGAATAAGTGCCCGGTATATTTGAAGGTTCCTTAGGTTAGGGATAAGGGCCAAAGTTTAGTTAAGCAGATCAATAAGTTGGTTTCTAATTGTTTTTCACCTGTCGCTCTGCGTTGTATTTTTCATATTAGGTCTGCATTTCCATTGTCTTTTTTTTTTTTTTAAATCATATCACCCCAAGCAAGGCGGTAATGCCACTGATGTGCAGGGGGCTACATAAGAGTGAGAAGATTAGAAAAGAGAAAACCGGAAACCACATCCTAAACAGGAAACAAGGGATGACCTCTTCACCTGTTCAATAGATGTGGGTGGAGTGTGAACCGGTTTCATAAGGATAGTTGGCCCTACATCAATTTGAGTAATTTGGTTTATGAATTTAATTGCCCTTGTGCTGCTGGTTATGTGGGGCATACCACCTTACATTTATAAGATTTTGGAATCAGTCTCTATAAGATTTTGGAATCAGTCTCTATAAGATTTTGGAATCAGTCTCTATAAGATTTTGGAATCAGTCTCTATAAGATTTTGGAATCAGTCTCTATAAGATTTTGGAATCAGTCTCTATAAGATTTTGGAATCAGTCTCTATAAGATTTTGGAATCAGTCTCTATAAGATTTTGGAATCAGTCTCTATAAGATTTTGGAATCAGTCTCTATAAGATTTTGGAATCAGTCTCTATAAGATTTTGGAATCAGTCTCTATAAGATTTTGGAATCAGTCTCTATAAGATTTTGGAATCAGTCTCTATAAGATTTTGGAATCAGTCTCTATAAGATTTTGGAATCAGTCTCTATAAGATTTTGGAATCAGTCTCTATAAGATTTTGGAATCAGTCTCTATAAGATTTTGGAATCAGTCTCTATAAGATTTTGGAATCAGTCTCTATAAGATTTTGGAATCAGTCTCTATAAGATTTTGGAATCAGTCTCTATACCATTATGGAAACCTTCTCTCTGCCAGCCAAATGATTTTCTGAAGTCTCTAAATTTGTTGGGGGATATTTTATTTTAATTGTCCCTCAGTAATTATTTACACGAGAATTCCCCTCTACTTGATATATATATATTGGGGATCTTCATATCGAAATGGCTATTCAACATCTTTGAATTAATCCTTTTTTAATATATATATATATATATATATATATATATATATTATGTTTTTCTCTTTATTTTCGTCATTACTATTTTTGTTTAATTCATTTTGCAATAATTTTTTTCCTGATGAGATTTTGGATGAAAGGGCCTTTGAAACTAACAATAAATTCCTTGTTTTTAATATAGTATACCAATTTTGTACTTCTAAACATTTGTTTATATGCATATTCTTACTCTTTCAGTCTTGTAGCTGAGTTCATGATTTTATAATTGGTTTTCTTTATTTTTTTTTTTAATTTAGTAGAAATCTCTTTGACTGGTGAATTGCTAGTTTGTTTGTTTGTTTCTTTTTCGCTAGCCCTGTGTTAGATCGTTTGTCTCTTCTTGGCGGGCTGCGATTTGGTTGTCTTGCTACCCTCTCAGGGTCACTCACTGGCTATTTCAGTTGACTAACCCAACCCCACCTCAATATCTACTTGTAGTGACCAAAAAGTTTAAAAATTTTATCTTCCTGGTAGTACCCTCGTGTTGGGATGGGAATCAACTTTGTTTTAAATATTCTTAAAAGTAAGTCATTTTTTTGCTTAATTTTTAACTTTTCATGTTTAATTGGTTTTCTTTATTTTCTTTTTTTAATTTAGCAGAAATCTCTTTGACTGGACTTTAACCAAGTTAAAACTTAGCAATCCACCACCCTATGTTTGTTGTTTTTGTTTTTTTTCTTAATTGGAGTAGATAGATCTAACTATCACCCTGTTCACACTCCACCCACGTCTATTGAACAGATCAAGAGGTTCATCCCCTCGTTCCTTGTTTAGGATATGGTTTCCAGTTTTCTCTTACTCTTACGTCGCCTCCTGCACATCAGTGGTGTTAACGCCTTGTTCGGAGTGATATGACTAAAAAAAAAAAAAAAAAGTATCTTTCTATTCATGAAAATATTTTTTGGCCATTTTTGATGAATAAATCTTTTCTGTATCAACCACACCCTTCAGACAACTTCAGAATCTCTTAATTTCTGGATGATCTTAAGTTGGTGAATCTTGCCATAATCCTTGCCTGCAGTTCACATTTGATGTTACAAGGTGTTTTCTTGATCTCTTGTTCAGTGGTGCCCCATACATAATAATTCAGGGAGTTGCAATCTAGTGGGCAGATTTCAGGGGTGATGTGAATTGTCTAACGATCGGGTTCTTCTACTTGTGTGAAATATTGGAGTTTTATTGCCAGATACACTGACACCCTCTTCGCCCAAGGCAGCATTAACTTCTCAAAGCACTTAACGTAAGCCTCCATGCTGAGTGTGAGGCCCTGTTGGAAAATGAATGGAGTTATAATGTCATCATCACTAGTGATCCCTCCAAACATATTCATAATCACCATTAAACTCACTGACCTGAGACTGACACCCAGACACTGAATTTCTGGTATAGTGAAATGTGTCATGGTGCTCTTTTTCTCACAGACAATGCCCAACTGACCCTACTATACTGTGCAGCTGACAAGATCAAAAACAAGCAACGCACATATGGAAAATTAAAAATATATAATGGCAACAATTTACCCATCGTACTCTGTATTAAATGGCAATTGTCTGTTACGCTATTTTTTTTTCTGCAGTATGACAATATTTTACATAATTGTAACACTATAAGCATTTTAGCATTAGGGCGTGTAAATAAGCTAGAGGACTATGCATTTTTGAAAATCCAAGGTGAAAAATAACCAGTCAGGGATAAAAAATATGAGAAACATTATATAAAATTTTGGTGAATTCGTTTACAGGTTTTCATTGGACAATAACATACGTAACACCAGACAGAATTCATTTAAAAGCTTTACAGACACTACCTGCTTATTCAATTAATACGACAAAATTTCTTTATAATAATAATTATTTTACATATTTACTATAACCTGCTATCTATTAACCATCACAGACAATCACTCCTTAGTATCAGGCTAGTCTCCCTAAAAGCAAAATACTGCGCCTCCTTGGCCTAACTCTCTCAGCAGACCTCAGGTAAAATGACTACATTGAATCCCTAGCTAAATCTGCTGCTAGGAAGGTCGGTTCACTGTGTTGGGCCAGGGCCAGGAAGTTTTTTCCGTCTGAATCTATCGTGCACATATATATAAATCTACCATCCACCCGTGCATTGAATACTGCTGCCACATCTGATCAGGTGCCCTTGCTATTCACCTCGGTGTTCTTGACAAAATCCAAAGAAAATGTGTAATGTCATCAATCACAACTTGGTAGTTCACCTGCAGTCACTTTCTCACCAGTGTAATGTGGCTTCCCTCTGTCTCTTCTACAAATACTTTCATGGCTTCTGCTCCAATGATCCTAGCTTACTGGTGCCCTGTCTGCATGAATTTACTCGAGCTACTAGACTAGCAACTAGGTCCCAGCCTTTTACTGTGAAACCAATAAAATCTAACTGCAACTTCTACTCTATCAGCTTCCTTTCTTGCACTTCCCACTGTATACTTGCTTCGCCAACAGTTACAATCTCCAAGAATTTAAATGTAAGATCAATTGTCATCTATCTCTCTGACCCACATCCTTTCCCTCATGTTCTTTTCGCCATCCACTCTACTCTCATCACACCAGTATTCTCATCCTTTTATTACCCACTTCCTGACACCCCCAATAACTTGTCCCTCTTTCTAATCACTTTCCTCCTATGTAACCCCCTGCACACCAGTGCCAGTAAAACTGCCTTGCTTGAGGTGAAATGTTTAAGAAAAAAAAATCATATTGGGCATGCCATTATAACAAGGTGAGAAAGCTTGGAGAACTTGTCACTCACAAGAAGGGAAACAGCAAGTAATCTCCCCAACTGCTCGTGTAAGTGGATGACAAAACAGAGGATGAAAGGGAGAGTCAAGACAAAAATTGTTTGGAGCTACAAAGGATAGGAAGTTATGGAGAGCCATGATTATTCATGCCCAAAAAGAAACAACACATATCAGAGGATTAGCATGGTATAATATATAAACTGATATATGTTTAAAAAAGGAAAATAATCACTACTTTCTGCACGTTCTCATTCAACCTTCCCCACCCCCACACATTTTATTTTTATTTCCTGAAGCTTTGACTGCAAGAAGTTCAAGTTTACAACATGAACGAAAGTAGCACAAAAGCGTTATTCCTTCTTTTAGACGATTACTGTTATTTGCCAACTCTTTCCTCCTACCCCATTTCTTTGTACCGCCCTACCCCAGTTTGCCATTTTCGGAATTATCAGTAGTTAATGCTTAGGTAATTTCTTTTCATACTCCTCTGCACCCTGCCACACCTTGTGACTTTCTGAGTGAGTACTGAGTACACTGGCTATGCCAGGAATGCTAACTTTTTTTTTTTTTTGGCAGCAACAGAGTTATGAAGTTTGCAAAGTGTGGCATTTAGATAAAGTGTATTTACCTGTTTTTATGGAGATATTTTTTTTTTCTGTACATCAGATTATAGTTACAATGTTGTGTACTAGAAAGTTATATCATCAGTCTCATGGTTGCTTCACTCTTCAGAGGCAAGGAACTAAGGCAGCAGCTGTCAGCAGTTTAGTTATTGTCATTTTTGTCCACCTTTTTCTGATGTTATCTGACCAGATTTCGTGTTACCCCAGCCACCACTTGCATCCACCTTCATTTGTGCCTTGCATGATGGTTCTGCTGTGTGACATGCCCTAACATGTTTCACTTAGAACAAGCTTCTTCAGAGATTTATCAAAGATGAATGATTTAAAAATCCAAGAAACAATATGTTTGAGGTATAGTTTCATCAATCAAATATGTGTCTCTCGGATTTTTAAAATCATTCATCTTTAATAAATCTCAGAAGAAGCTTGTTGTAAGTGAAACGTTAGATTAAAGAATATAGAATTTAATTTTGTTTGCCAGCTGGATGCTAACTGGGACCCTTACAGCAATCATTCAGTTAAGTGCCATGTGTGATACACACTTGGGCGATCATGTCTCGAAAGAGACATGACTGACTGGGCAGAAGATTATCCCACAATAGGTTGCCATTACTTTCTGCAGCAGACTGGTTGCCAGCCAAGGCTATAGAACCCTATCTGTCCTGATATTTAACCCATAACTCGAGGGAAGAGATGGATTAATACCTTTCTCAAAGGTATTTGTGCATATGTGAATGCAAAGAATTCAACTGAAATTTGAACTTGGCACCCCGATTTCTCATTCTGAGTCGATATCCACTGCTCCACAACGCTTAATAGTAGCAAGAAGAAATTCCCGTGAGGCTTTTAACCTTTCTCCATAAATAGTCATCAATTTTGTGCACCCAATAAAAGACACAGAAGAGTATTCTCAAGTATATATTTTCAAATGCCTGGATCCTTTTTCCTGCCTCAACCAGGAGTGTCCGAGTCTCACACTCATAGAGGGGGTTGAATAGGGATTTGTGGAGCTAAATATGATATATAAACAATATATATCAGACTAGCTTTAACTAAATGTTTACTCAATACAAGACTAAAAAGCCACTCAAGGTAGAGGCTAGTGAATAAGGTCATTGTATTGATACGAGAAAAAAAAAGTGCAGATTATTAAAATATGTAGGATAGATAACAGTGGACTCAAGATTTAGTGTTTAAGATTGTACTTATCAAAAAGCATCCCCTTAGGAGTCTATTCTACAAAGTAGTCATTCTTGAAAAATTATATGAGTGGAACTTACTCCGTACAAATGAAATGGTCTTGGGTATGACGGCAAACTGCATCCAGCAGCAAGGCCACTGATTGGGAGGTTGTGAGGAGCATGGAAACACCTCTTAATTGCTGTTGTTCCCAGGTCCACTCTAACCAAGCGTGGTAGCACCTGTTAGGATCCTAACTATGGGCAAATAGTTAACTCCCAAACTGGAGTCAAAACACTATGAAAGTATAAAAATACTTTTGTAGAAATATATACATAAAAACAGATTTTTATAGAAAGATGTACATCTTTAAGGAAAGATATTATTGACAACATATTTTTTGAAGGAAAAAAAAATTATTACCCTAATACATTTTTGAAGAAAAGAATTACTACTAGCAATACTTTTTTGAATACAAAACTAGAAGACATCTTCAGTTTTCTAAAATAAAAACTAAAATTTTTCATCAAGATCTGACTAAGTCAACCTTCTCACAATAAACGAACATTAAAAAAAAAACTTTAAAACACTACTTTTTTGGCATTAAATAACCCACAGAGGTTGATATGTTGTTAAAAAAATCAAACTGGAATGCAAAAGATTCAACCCTAGGAATATGGCTTGTAAAACACCAGCTGTAAAGGTTAGAACTGATGGTACTGATACTATAAATTTCATATGAAAATAGTACTAGCTGCTTGATCAATGAATGCCAAACATTTATATACAAGGTAATATTACCATAAGAATCAAAAACTGTTGATCTTAGTAAATTGGCCAGTGAAGAAAAGCATTTCTTAAGTCGCACTGCCTGCTTGGTCAATGAATACTGAATGTTTCCTTATAAGTAGTCAGTCAGTTATGTTCCACATGTGATACATGCTTGGGCAATCATGTCTCGAAAGAGACATGACTAACTGGGCAGAAGATTTTCCCACAGTAGGTTGCCATGACTTTCTGCAGTAGACTAGTTGCCAACCAAAGCTATAAAACCTAATCTGCCCTGTTATTTGACTCATAGCTAGAGGGAGAAGATATGTATTATATTATTAAATAGTAATTAGAGAGGGATCAGTTTATTACTTCATAACAATAGAAAACCGATCCCCCACTTTATGCCCAGTAGAAGCTTTAATCATGTTTCTAGCTATTATATTCAATCAGTCAGTTGAGTGCCATATGTGATACACGCTTGGGCAATCATGTCTCAAAAGAGACATGACTGACTGGGCAGAAGTTTATCCCGTAATAGGTTGCCTTAACTTTCTGTAGTAGACTAGTTGCAAACCAAGGCTATAAAACACAATCTGCCCTGTTATTTGGCTCATAGCTGAATAGAAGAGATAGATTTTTACCTTTGCCAAGGGTATTTGTGAATGCAGTGAATTCAACTGAAATTCAAACTCGGCATTCAATTTCTTGTTCCGAGCTGATATCCACTGCACCATAACACATATCCATAAGCAAACAGATAATATTACAATTAACATAATTTCAACACTAGCAGCATAGCCCAGCATTGCTTGGGTGCAATGGAAGCTTTAAAACTAATCCATGGTCCTGGAGTTAAGACTCTTTGAACGTTGGTACGAAAGACTAAAAAGCAATAGTTGTTTCCAGTTAAAGCGAAACCATAGACTGAAAGAAAAATGAATGGATGTAAGTCAAATTTTGATTTCCTGGTATCGATATCAAATAAGTTTTTTTCATCGTAAACTGAATTTTGAAGGCTAAATAAGTCCTCTGAGTAAATGGTATCATGGCTGAAACTAAGAACTACAATTATACCTACTTAGAGCCAAACCCGAAGCAAAAACTAAAGTAAAAGGGCTGAAACAAATACAAACATACAGGCAGATGAACAGACACACACATAAACATCTTGCCTTTTATATATATATATATATATATATATATATAACCAATTTTCTGCACTATTATAAGAACTGCAACCTTGAAACTTCTGAATATCGCTTCTTATGTCTTTGTCTATGAGTGTATCAAATTTGATTATAATCGAACCACTCCTTCTATAACCCGATTTTTTCCATTATCAATATTTATCAATGGAGTATCTTGACACAAAACCTAGCTAAGAACACTCGCAGTACAACTGTATAAATTTTCAAGAAAATTGGTTCAGCCGTTTCGGAGTCTATAGGTAACGGACACACACAAAGTTCCATTTATAAATAAGTTTAGATTAGATTTAGATAAGAAAAATGGATTTTATTTTGACTAAATCTACATTGGTGAGAGAATGTGAATCACATTTAGCTATATGAATGCCGAATTGTTTTTTTTTTTTATTACTTTAACTGTATCATTAATATATGACCAGGTGATACACTGAACAAACACATTCTTACTAAAATGTTGTTGAAACAATGTAGGAAATTCAAAATCTTCAAACAGATGAACTCATCTGTAAACACCAAGTCAAAATTAAACAAATCTAAACTTATTTATGAATGGAACTTTGTCTTTGACTTACATCCATTCATTTTTCTTTCAGTCTACGGTTTCGCTTTAACTGGAAACAACTATTGCTTTTTAGTCTTTCGTGCCAACATCCAAAGAGTCTGATCTCCAGGACCATGGATTAGTTTTAAAGCTTTCATTACACCCGAGCAACGCCGGGCTATACTGCTAGTTAATAATATATGACCAGGTGATATACTGAACAAACACATTCTTACTAAAACAATGTAGGAAATTCAAAATCTTCAAACAGATGAACTCATCTGTAAAAACCAAGTCAAGATTAGACAAATCTAATTTTAAAAAAAAATCTCTCTTCCTCCAGCTGTGACCAAGGTAAAAATGGGCTCTCTTGAATAGCAACCAATCAAAAATAACAAAAACTGGATTTCAAATCAGAAAGCAATGGGAAACCTACTATTTTTTTTAATTGTTTATGGATATGGCATTTAAAAAATATTTAAGAAATAATTCAACAAATATATAGTTCAACTTCATGTACTCTTATAGTCAAAGGCCCCAATCATGCCTTCTCTAAGAACAAGCTTAAAATTCTCCCTATAAAATAGGTTGTCATCTTGTGAAACTTTTAAATTTCATAGAATGGAATATGCTGAACTGTACAAAAACCATGACAATTTTTTAAGAACACATAGGCTCACTTAAAATGTCAACACACTTATCAGAACTCTGATGTCCCGAACTGAGTGGGAGGTGTTTGAACCCAGTTGGTGAATTTTTATCTGATTGTCTTTAAATTTTGATATCAGACCAAAATCTTGCTTAGATGTGGCACAAGGCTGAAAGTATGGGTACCCAGTGAAGATTGAACTCACTACTCAGTTGTAATAAGTTCTAGCGAGACAAGCTTGCTAACCATTACACCACCTCGAGTTGCCCCAAGCAAATTGAAAAAATAGTATAGATCAGCGTTTTCCAAATTGTGGGTTACAAGTGAAATGCTTGTTGGTTGTAAAAAGTTATACTAGAATTATGCATTAACTTTGATTAAACATTATCTGTCAGGATAACTCAAGACTCAGGCTTTCAATGCCAGACTGTTGTTATATCAAGTAATATGTTGTTTTGACAACCTTAACGAATCAGGGTTGTTCATGCTCTCAATTTAATCATTCATTATCATAAAAAGGAAATCATTTTTCACCTATTCAGACAGGACTTTAGCTATAGTACCAGTTTTATCAGTTCATTGCAGAATTTTAACTTTTGATCATAGATATGTTTTTTATAATATTTTTAGGCATAAGTGTTCTAATGGAAAATGTGACACAGAGATCTGAAGGCGAATTGGCATTGCAAAGGATGCGTTCTACAAGCTGAGTAAAGTACTAACACACAGGAAAATTTCACTAGAAACAAAGAAAAGAGTGCTGGATTGCTATGTGATGTCAGTTTTTCAATACGGCAGTGAATGCTGGACAATATCATCGAAAATGAGGACAAAACTGGAAGCAGCGGAAATGTAGTTCTACAGAAGGATGCTGCGGATATCGTAGATTGAGCATGCAAGCAACGATGAAGTGTTGGAAAGAATGGCAACAAAAAGGAAATTAATACTGAGCATCAGGAAGAGACAAAGTTCCTAGGACACGCAATGAGGAAGGTGAGCTTGGAGAACCTGATACTGACTGGCCAGATAGAAGGAAAAAGAGACAGAGGAAAGCAGCGGATAACATATCTGCAGGGCCTGATCAGATGGATGACGGAACAGGGGTTGTGAGGAGTAACAGGAGCAAACATACTAAGAGCCACAAGGGATAGGGAGATGTGGAGAACCATGATCATCTACGTCCTGAAGGGACAGGGCACATAGAAGAAGAAGAAGGCATCCTTTGATTATATGTAGATATAATGTGCCTCCGGCTTCTGCACCTATATTATTTTAATCAAAAGTTAAAATTCAGTGACCAAAGGTTAGATATCTACTTACAAAGGATATCTAGAACTAAAAAAAATACCATAGATATCAATAATTAAAAGTTAAAATGTTTTTTCCCAGTAAATTTGAGTGAGTCACCATAAGCTGTGGTCATAATTCTAAAAAGCTTGGGAACCCCTGGTACAGATACTAGCTTCTTTTGTAGAATTATACAGCAAACAGAAATGTAGTTCTACAGAAGGATGCTGAGGATACCATGAACCGAACATGTGAGCAATGATGAAGTCAACACAGATGAAGAAGAGACTTGAAGCAACAGAAATGTAGTTTTACAGAAGGATGCTGAAGATACCATAGACTGAATATGTGAGCAATGACGAGGTTTTAGAAAACAAAAAGGAAACTTATACTTAACATCAGGAAGAAATTTCTAAGACACGTAATTAGAAAAGAGGCTTCAAGAACCTGACACTCACAGGGCAGATAAAGGAACTGGAGAAAACAGCATGTGACATACTTGATTAACTTAAGCAAATGGATAGCAGAGCAGGGTTTGGGAGAAATAACATGACAAAATATATTAAGAGCTACAAGAGGTAGGAAGATGTGGAGGTGCATGATCACCTACATCTAGAAGGGACATGACTCATAGAGGAATAGCTTTCTTGGAGTTATCTATTGTTGTTGATGCTCCTGGCTATGATCTATTGTTTCAATGAAAGAAAACAAACTGATAACAGTTTCTTTATTTCTGACAGTTTCTTAGAAGAATCATGAAGATGAAAAGGCTTTTTACATACCGTGAACAGAGGGGAGAAAAAATGATGTTGGGATGGAGGGAACTTGAGTAGAGTAGAATGCATGAAAAGCAAAAATAAGAGATAAACTACTTTATTTGCCGGCAGGGAAAACCAGCTTTCTTATGTATCTCAACTTATTTATAAATGGAATTTGTCTGTGTGTGTGTCTGTGTATCCATTACCAAAAGACTCCGAAAGGGCTAAACTGATTTTCTTGAAAATTTACACAGTTGTACTATAAGCATCTGCGAGTGTTCTTAGCTAGGTTTTGTGTCGAGGTACCCCCGATAAATATCGAAAATGGATAATTGAAAAAATCGGGTTATAGAAGGAGTGGTCTGATTTTAATCAAATTCGATACACTCATAGACAAAGACGTAAGAAACGATATTCAGAAGTTTCAAGGTTGCAGTTCTTACAATAGTGCAGAAAATCGATAATATATATAAGTTTTCATTACACCCGAGCAACGCCGGGCTATACTGCTAGTATTGAATATAACAGTATTATGGAGTTACGCTAGATAAAAGTACTAGCTGTCTGCGGTATTTAGGTAAACAGTAGCCTACCAGATATGTCAGGTGTGTACAGAAAACCTGAAGAGATGCTTTTGAGTCAGATGTTTTTTTTGTGATAAAAAGGGAGAAGTGTATACCATCAAAACCTTTTCCCAAACATTCGATGAAACCCATTACTTCTATTATATGAAAATTAAATAAAATGCCCTTGTTCCCTGTTTAGGATATGGTTTCCAACTTTCTCTTTTCCAATCTTTTCACTCTTATGTAGCGCCCTGCACATCAGTAGCGTTACCACCTTGCTCGGGGTGATATGATTAAAAAAAAATAAAATAAAGTAAAATATAATAAAATAAAATAACATTAAAAAATTTAAAAGAAAAAAATGCATTTTACCATAATGCTAAGAAACATGAAATGTTATTACCCTACTTGGTTTCAACAAATACAGGTAGGCAGCACTGGTTAACTCTATAAAAAGACCAACATTTTCCTACATCAATATCTTTCTCCTCCTTGTTCCCAGATATAGCAGAAACAGAAAAAGACAGCTCACTGGTTCACATTTATTGCTCCGAACTAATGATAACTGAACTCTTTTTTCCCTTTCCAATGCATGGCATTTGTATAAGTCTTCCAAAATTTTCAAATATTAGTAGTAAATCAACCTTTTCTTTGGTCGTTCCAACACTGGGCAAGGCTAAGTTAAGTTTGATCATTATAATAATGCTTACATTTACTTACTACTGGACCAGAAAGAAAATGGACATACCCAAAAGATGTTGAGAACTGTTTCAACAGAGTTTATATTGAAGAAAGAAAAAAGAAAATAAACAATCGTAGAGACTGAAGTTTTTGTATTTTGTAATCGTTTATCATATTTAAACACACATACTTTTACAATACATCACAACCCATAACTTTTTAAATTTCATATAGTCAATATCCACTGCACCACAACTTGCATTCATTTAGGCACAAATATGTTTGTGCTTTTCATCTCATTCTTTTTATGAAGTTTTCTATTTCTCTATTAATTTTAGCTTGTATGTTGATGGAGTGGGTATATTTCTTAGGGAGTAGTCGAGACTAAGCTTTTCTATGTCCAATGTAGCAAAACTGCTCTACTGTTTATCAGGAGTGAAATATGATAAAATATAACTTTAAGATGCTACATTAATGGGTTAAAATGCTCAATATCAAAGACAGAGTGTGTGTAAATATAAGAGTGGACATCGAAGTCAACACCCAGTGTCAGAAGTGGGCACCAGAGTCAACGTCCAGTGTCAGAAGTGGGCACCAGAGTCAACGTCCAGTGTCAGAAGTGGGCACCAGAGTCAACGTCCAGTGTCAGAAGTGGGCACCAGAGTCAACGTCCAGTGTCAGAAGTGGGCACCAGAGTCAACGTCCAGTGTCAGAAGTGGGCACCAGAGTCAACGTCCAGTGTCAGAAGTGGGCACCAGAGTCAACGTCCAGTGTCAGAAGTGGGCACCGGAGTCAACGTCCAGTGTCAGAAGTGGGCACCAGAGTCAACGTCCAGTGTCAGAAGTGGGCACCGGAGTCAACGTCCAGTGTCAGAAGTGGGCACCGGAGTCAACGTCCAGTGTCAGAAGTGGGCACCGGAGTCAACGTCCAGTGTCAGAAGTGGGCACCGGAGTCAACGTCCAGTGTCAGAAGTGGGCACCGGAGTCAACGTCCAGTGTCAGAAGTGGGCACCGGAGTCAACGTCCAGTGTCAGAAGTGGGCACCGGTGTCAACGTCCAGTGTCAGAAGTGGGCACCGGAGTCAACGCCCAGTGTCAGAAGTGGGCATCAAAGTTAACACATATATAAGTATTTGTGTACATATGTATTAATCATTCAATGGACTTACTTTTGAATGTCACCTAAGCCAGTAAAGAGAAGCGCTTGCTTAAGTTAATGCCTTTCTCAGATACACACTTAACATACCAAGCAATCAACATTTTTACTCTATTTTCATTGTGCTTAATAAGAAAAATAGCATTTTAAACATATTCATATATACCCTACAGGTCAAAAGTTTGTGGTTACCTTCTAGATTTGAAAGAACCACCTGAAAAATTGAAGGTTTTTGTACTTCTTTTCAGTTGACATGTTCACTCTGGGAGTCCTTGAAGTGTTCTGTCATATATTCAATTCATGTGACAGATCTACATAGTCAATTCCGTGAAAGGCCTCTAATTCCTCTATTGCTACTTCCATGGAAAGTGCTCAGACAAACCACATTCTTTGGTTCTGCCAGGTCTAACCATCATAGTAATGACCTGTCATGCCAATTACATTGGAGCAAACCATCCACATTTCCTCCATATTCCATCAGTAAGAAGTTCCACTTGAACAGCTTCTTCCCATGAACCACTGCTCTGTGGGACAACCTAAAAGAACGTTTCCTCCAATCACTACAATCTTTACTAAATAGGTCTAGAGTTAACAATTATCTTTGCTTCCTATCCATAGAAACTACCACTTAATGTAACCTATCTAGAGTGGCCGCAGGCTTTGTACAGAGTGAACCTTAATTGAAATAAAAAATTAAAAAAATTATTTAAACTATTTATATTCAGGCTGTGTGTTGTGGAATGAGAAATTGGGGAGTCGAGTTAAATTCTTTGCATTCACTTACGTGCAAATACCCTTGGAAAAGGTATTAATCCGGCTATTCCAGTTATGGGTTAAACAACAGAACAGATTGAATTCTATAGCCTTGGCTGGCAACCAGTCTACCACAGAAAGTAATGGCAACATACTGTGGGATAATTTTCTGCCCATTCAGAAATGTTTCTTTTGAGACATGATCGCCTAAGTGTGTATCATGTATGGCACTTAACTGACTGATATTCAGGCTATTGTACTCATTTTTGTCATCAAGTTTCAGTCCATGTGTCCTCTGGACTCCATCAGGTAAATATCAATCTAGGTAAACTTTTCTTATAATACTGTCTATATGTAAGGATATGTTTCTAGTTCTTATTTTTAGTCAGTCAGTCACTTAAGTGTCATATGTGATACATGCTTTGGGCGATCATGTCTTGAAAGAGACATGACTAACTGGGCAGAAGATTATTCCACAGTAGGTTGCCATTGCTTTCTGCAGTAAACTGGTTGCTAACCAAAGCTACAGAACCCAATATGTCCTATTATTTAACCCATAACTGGAGGGAAGAGACAGATTAATACCTTTCCCAAGGGTATTTATGTTTAAGTGAATGCAAGGAATTCAACTGGAATTCAAACTCAGCTCCCCGATTTATCATTCCAAATTGATACCCATTGCACTACAACGCATAGCCTGAATATAAATAGTTTAAATATTTTTTTTTTGTTTAGATTAAGGTTCACTCAGTACAAAGCCTTGGGCCACTCTAGGTGGCCAGTATTTTTAGTAATGCTCCTCAATTATTGCCCATGTATGCACTAACTGGGATTGAACACAAAATTACTATGTCATTCAGTCAGAAACAAAATTATTCCATTACTTCATAATTTTTCCTTTCAAAAGTTTAACTTTTTTGCCTAATCTGCTTTGCTTGCTGGAAGTGGTGCAGTGGATATCAGCTTAGAATGAGAGATCAGCAAGATCTTTAAATCATATATATATATTTAGTATATCGAGGCAGCAAGTAATTTTCTAAACATATGCTATTAAATATAAGAGACAATGAATGTCTATTATGTTTAATCATGAGCCGTTCTAAACGTAGTATTTTTGCTTTAATTTCAGTTGAAAATAAAGACAAAAATTCTCCAACATTTGGATAATTATTTATTGGTTTTCTTCTAAGCTTTCGGCTAGCATGAGCCATCTTCAGAGAGGTAGTTTAAACTGAAATATTATAAAATCCACCATCACCGATGATTTTATTTTGTGTTGACAAAACTCCGCTTGGCAACGGCAATAGTTACCAAAAATAATAAACGCAGTTCTTAAGTTTGCGATGCTGTTTTATGACGTCACATCGCAGGATAGCGCGAAATGACAACAAAACCATGTAATCAAATGTAGTAAAACAGGAAATAACATATTACATTGCATTTGACTACATGGTTTTGTTGTCATTTCACGCTATCCCACGGTGTGACGTCATAAAACCGCATCGCAAACTTAAGAACTGCGTTTATTATTTTTGGTAACTATTGCCGTTGCCAAGCGGAGTTTTATGTCAACACAAAATAAAATCGTCGGTGATGGTAGATTTTATAATATTTCAGTTTAAACTACCTCTCTGAAGATGGCTCATGTTAGCCAAAAGCTTAGAAGAAAACCAATAAATAATTATCCAAATGTTGGAGAATTTTTGTCTTTATTTTCAACTGAAATTAAAGCAAAAATACGACGTTTAGAACGGCTCATGATTAAACATAATAGACATTCATTGTCTCTTATATTTAATAGCATATGTTTAGAAGATATATATATATATATATATATATATTTTTTTTAATCATTTCACCCCAAGCAAGGCATTCCACTGCCACTATTGCGCTTGGGGCTACATAGGGGGAGATAAATAGGAAGAGTGGTTAGATATAGGAAATGTCAGAAGGGGGGATGATAGATAGTTGGGTGGGTGGGAAGAGTTTGAAAGAATGGAAACGAGTTAGTTTGTTAGGTGTCTATTGACCTTATGACCTTACATTTAAACTCCTGAAGATTGTAGCCATTGGGGAAGCAGTCATGTGGAAGAGAATTCCACAGTTGGGAAGTGCGAGAAAAGAAACTGTTGGAGTGAAAGTTGCAGTTGCATTTTATCAGTTTCACTGTAAAAGGGTGGGATCTAGTTGCTAATCTAGTATCTCGTGCAAATTCAAACCTAGGGGCCACCAGTGATCTAAGTTCATCGGAGCAGAAGCCGTGATAGTATTTATAGAAGAGACACAGGGAAGCCACGTCGCGCCAGTGAGAGAGAGTCTGCAGGTGGTCTGCTAAGTTGGTATCGATCACATTACAGACCCTCCGCTGTACCTTGTCTAGAAGCCCAAGGAGAATAGCAGGGGCACTCAACCAGATATGGCAACAATATTCAATGCACGGGCGGATGGTAGATTTATAAATGTGCAGGATAGATTCAGATGAAAAAAAACTCCGGGCCTTGCACAGAGAACCGACTTTCATAGCAGCTGATTTAGCAATGGATTCAATATAGTCATTCCACTTGAGGTCCGCTAAAGTGTGAGACCAAGGAGGCATAGTGTTTTACTCTTTGGGAGGCAAGCCTGGTCCATGCTATATATATATATATATATATATATATATATATATATATATATATATATGAGTTAAAGATCAAATGCAGGTCAAATATGGATTAGAATCCAACAAGATAAAATAAAGATCAAATTGGAAACTAACATTTTTTCCTCTTATTAAAGATTCATCAGAGATTGATAGAAAATGACCAAGAGACAGAAATTATGGTATTTTTTTATTTTATTTTGTTAAGTTCTCATTGGTAGGACATGTCTCATGGGAATTAAAACTATAGATAATACATATAGGATTATAGCAAAATATACATATTTTGTTTTTAATCATTTCACCCCGAGCAAGGCAGAAATGCCACTGATGTGCCGGGGGTGGGTGGGAGGCTACAAAACTGTAAAAAGATTAATTAGAAAAGAGTGAGGAGTACAAACTAGTTAGAAAGGAGCAATAGAAAGCTGAGAATGCAGGTGCAATGACAGATACATAGGCGGAGAGAAAGGGAAGGTTATACGGGGGAGAGAGCTAGAGTCCAGTGGTTAGTAGATGAGTATTGACTTTGCATTTAAATTTCTGGAGGTTGTAGCCATCAGGAAAGCAAGAATACGGGAGCGAGTTCCACAGGCAGGAAGTGCGAGAGAAGAAGCTGCAGGAGTAGAATTGTCGTCTGCATTTGGCTAACCTGACTGTGAATGGGTGGGACCCAGTTGCCAGTCTGGTTGCACGAGTGAACACCTGTTGAGGAGGCACCAGTGACTTAAGTTCGTCCGAGCAGAAGCCATGAAAGTATTTATAGAACAGACAAAGGGAGGCCACATTTCGACGGTGGGGAATTGGCTACAGTCAAGCCGCCAGATCAGTACCTATCACATTACAGACTCTCCTTTGGAGACTGTCAAGAACACTGAGGAGAACGGCAGGGGCGCCTGACCATAAATGGCAGCATGTATATGAAATGATTTGTTTGAACATTATTTTTTATCGATACTTGAATTTAAGTAGATATTCTGTTTTTTAATTAAACAGTATTATATATTTATATCTACCGGCCTGATTATTTACGATAAATAGTTATTACGAAAATGTGTGCCATTTGGCAAGATTCGAACCTGCGACCCCAATCAATTCTGCCAAATGGCACACATTTTCGTAATAATTTATCGTAAATAATCAGGCCGGTAGATATAAATATATAATACTGTTTAATTAGAAAACAGAATATCTACTTAAATTCAAGTATCGATAAAAAATAATGTTCAAACAATTCATTTCAAATTGTCAATTGTTTATAACCAAATTTCGTTAAAATTCGTTAATTTCCGTAATATATATATATATATATATATATATATAGTCATCCACAGACAGATCTGTTTCACTGTATCACAGCTCGTCAGTATGGTTAAACTCCAATTGCTTTTTAACCCAGGATTGAAACCTGACCGAATTGGCTATGTGCGTTCGGTAGAAGAATGCAGACTTTTTGACATGTATATTATAATTACACGCGCCCAATAGCCAAAGTGCTCTAATTCATTTTACTGCATGAGCGATGTGTACAAGAATCCTCACAAACTTACATGTGCGTGTATATATATATATATATATATATATATAAGTTTGTGAGGATTCTTGTATGTCTAAGCGGGCATCGGATGATAATATGAGTTTGTAATTATGTGTGTGTCTACTGAGAGTTCTGATATTTTCACCTTCATGCCATTGGGTGAGCACAGCAGAGTGTCATAAGATTCTGATTGATCTTTTTAAGCATACATTCTTTGTATTAGACAGAAGTTATACACTTTAAGAACAGACTTACAGAAAGATAGCAACGTAATGTTTTAGGCATATGTTTATAGTTGGTAATAATCTTATTAAATTTCTAAAATATTTTCTCCTTAAAGAATTATGCTGTTTGTTTTATTTTTTTTAATGATGGTGGGATTAGTGAAACCAAAAATGCAAAACAAGAGAAATCATTTGTCCAGATGCAAGCCTCTCCCGTGTTTGTTAATGTGGGCATTTAGATTACATGTTTGCCCAACATAAACATTTTTGCACTGTTGTATATATATATATATATATATATGTTTAGAAGAAAGTATTTTTTTATCATGGCTGTCTTTTATAGATTCTGCCTTAAGTAGATCATAATTAGCTGCTGTTCTTGGAGTTTAATTATGTGTTGTGGAGTAGTTTTCGCACTCAAAGTTATAATCGTGCTATGTTGGTTGCTGATCACCTTAACATACCCAAAATGTTATGAACTTGGTAATCTTCCACTGTAAGCTGACTCCTTAGTATTCAGCTAACTGCTGACTAGTATCAACTGCCTAGTAGTTCTACTCAACTCCAATAGAAGTCTAAAGAGCTCCTATGAACTTCCCACTAACTCTTATTAATATAGGAGAGAGAGTCCATTATCTGAGGAATGGGTATGTTTCCCCATAACACTGTTTTGGTATAGTGTCTCACTTTCAACTTTTTTATGTCGTCCATTATATTTTTTTATATATGGCAATTAGGTCCAAGGTAAAGTAGTTCCTTTTGGTTGTCTGTTAATTCATAATCAGAAATGTTTATAAATCTTTGAAAGTTATTCGGGAGGTATATAGTTCCTTTACATCTATTTAGAATTTGTTTAAGTAGTTCAGAGTTGGTAGTTAATGTATTGAAAGATTTATAAACATTTATGATTATGAATTAACTGACAACCAAAAGGAACTGCTTAACCTTGGGCCTAATTGTCATATTGTTAAGGGGAAACACACCTATTACTATTCCTTTTGAATAGTATTTCTTTCGTCATTTCTCTTGCTTTTTATTGCAACTCCCAACCATATGTAAAAGTAGAGAATATAACTATACACTGAAATCTGAGAGCCAAGTTCAAATTCCAGTTGAATTGATTGCATTCATTGACACACAAAATACCCTTGGGGAAAGATATTAATCCAGCACTTCTCCCTTCAGCTATGGGTTAAATAGCAGGGCAGATTGGGTTCTATAGCCTTGGTTAACAAACAATCTACAACTGAAAGTAATGGCAACTGCCTGTGGGAGAATCTTCTGTCTCATCAGTCATGTTTTTTTGAGATATTACCAGCCTAGCATGTATTATATATGGTACTTAGCTGACATTATATATGTATATATATATATATATATATATATATATATAGAACAGATGAAGAGGCTCATCCCTTGTTTCCTGTTTAAGATGTGGTTTCCGGCTTTCTCTTTTCCAATCTTTTCACTCTTACGTAGCCCCCTGCACATCAGTGGCGTTACCGCCTTGCTCGGGGTGATATGATTAAAAAAACAATAAATAAATAAATAAAAAAATAATTATATATATATATATATATATATATATAATAACTATAATATTAACAATACCAATAGCAACAAAACTAACTCTGCCGAAACTAGTATTAATTAAGCGATAATTTAAATCATCTTGTACAACCCACCGAGAACGGACTCGGAGGGAAAAGAAGGGAAAGTAAAAAAAGAAACAAACGAAGTACATGAACAAAAAGTCAAGCACTCGTAAGAAAGAAAAAAAAAACCCATGGCAAAAACCCTAACACTAAAGCAATCCATACAAAAGGAGAGCAAACAAAGACAGAAAATCTAAGCAAGAGCCAACAACCTACCACAGTTTCGCCCTACGGTTTGCTTAGATTTTCTGTCTATATAT
Source organism: Ascarosepion bandense (assembly GCA_037127315.1). Classification (NCBI taxonomy): domain Eukaryota; kingdom Metazoa; phylum Mollusca; class Cephalopoda; order Sepiida; family Sepiidae; genus Ascarosepion; species Ascarosepion bandense. Next base: position 4,926,155 of record JBBBDQ010000913.1, read on the forward strand.
ATATATATATATATATATATATATATATACACACACACACACACACACACAGAAAGAGGGATGCAGACAAGATGGCTAAATTCTCATTTCAGAGTAACTAATTTTGTATCATCTTTTGGCAGTTCCAGAATACTGCATGAATTATGGCTTTTAAGCCTACCAATGACTTATACTACTACTGATATATAAGTTCAAAGAAAACTTGTGTCTGAGTACAACCACTTTCAATAATTTATTGTTGACTTCCTTTCCACTAACGATTTCTCTGGTGACTATATAAGCCAGGGATTTTAATTGCAACTTCTATACATAAGTAGATGTATAGAATATAGCTATATGGCTAAATTTGAATGACTCCTGCTGGTTACTCTTCTTAAATGAAGCATTGTCAATTATTCATTTTTCACTAGTATTTCATTCATTTCTCTTGCTTTTTATTGCAACTCCCATCCATAAGAAGTAGAAGTAGAGAATATATCTATATGGCTAAATTTGAATGATTCCTGCTGGTTAGCCTTCTTAGATGAAGCATTGTCAATTATTATTCATTTTTCACTAGTATTTCTTTCATCTTCATTTCTCTTCCTTTTTATTGCAACTCCCATCCATAAGAAGTAAAAGTAGAGAATATAGCTATATGGCTAAATTTGAATGATTCCTGCTGGTTAGCCTTCTTAGATAAAGCATTGTCAATTATTATTCATTTTTCACTAGGATTTCTTTCATCTTCATTTCTCTTACTTTTTATTGCAACTCCCATCCATAAGAATTAGAAGTAGAGAATATAGCTATATGGCTAAATTTGAATGACTCATGCTGGTTAGCCTTCTTAGATGAAGCATTGTCAATTATTATTCATTTTTCACTAGGATTTCTTTCATCTTCATTTCTCTTGCTTTTTATTGCAACTCCCATTCATAATTAAAGAATATACCTATATGGTTAAATTTGAATGACTCCTGTCTGTCAGTCTTCTTGGATGAAGCATTGTTAATTATCATCCATTTTTGACTAGTATTTCTTTTGTCATCTTTTTCTCGCTTTTTATTGAAACTCATGTATAAGTGGAAGTAGAGAATATAGCGATGTGATTAAATAAGCTTGTGTAAATGGATGGCAGAAAAGGGAGTGAGAGGATAGTAAAAAAGCAAACCCTTCTACAAATACAAATATTAAGAAATTGTGGAGAGCCATGATTGCCATCATCTTCAATGAACATAGCACATAGAGAAGGGCCAGTTGTAGGTTAAAAAAAAAAAAAAAAAAAAAGAGCCTCCACTGTGATGACAACATTTGAAAAATCTTTTAATGACTCAATTTTCTAAGCACAATCCTCAGGCAAAAATGGTTTCATCATAACAAGATATATCCCTTAAAACTGACCCATCCTAATTTGAAACCTTTGAATGAATTTTGGCAAAGTCTATACTTTATGCTCACAATAAAATAATGTGTGAAAAGGGTTTTTTTTTTCCTTTGACACTGCTATTTGTTTTGCTATTTTCACTCCTCCCACAATGTTTATTGCTTAAAAAAAAAAAAAAAAAAAAATTTTAATAATGCCCAAACATGAAAGTGAATTTATCCATTTTATTTGTTTTTTTGAGAATTTACAACAAAAAGTGTTAAACTATTTATTTATTAGATTGTTTATTTACAAGAATAATTTTATATATATATATTTTTTTTTTTTTAATCGTATCACCCCGAGCAAGGCGGTAACGCCACTGATGTGCAAGGGGCTACGTAATAGTGAAAAGATTGGAAAAGAGAAAGCCGGAAACCACATCCTAAACAGGGAACAAGGGATGAGCCTCTTCACCTGTTCAATAGACATGGGTGGAGTGTGAACCAGGTGATAGTTTAGTCTATCTACTTTACAAAATATTAAGAATATGAACCCTAAAAGTGTGAACTAATACAAGATAATGTTTATCATCAATTTACAAAGAAATTTGAAAACACTAATTCATTAGATTGTTTATATACAAGAATAATTTTAAATTTTTAAAAAGATTTCTATTCACATTTATTTATAAATTGTTAAAGAATATCACATAGTATTTGGTTCATATATTTTTATAACTTTGCAAATAAACATTGCCAAGGAAATAAAGGTAGTATAAAATAATAGCAATGTCAAGGGAAAGATTGTCCCTTTTAAAACATTTATATATATATATATATTTTTACAGGCACAAACGTTAAAAATTGCCTAATACGTATTTCTGCATGAGTGACCTGCATAGCTGAATTTATGAAGACAACAAAAGTTCTGACTGGATTGTTTTTTTTGTGCTAGGGACAAAATCTCAGACCCCTACTTTTGTATTCTCAGTCAATGACTTATAACCTAACAGACTCCATTGTTAGCAAACGATGCTGAATAACTTGAAAGAAAACAAAGATTTCAGTATCAAAATTCTCAAGAACAACAAAACAACAAGTTGTACACATTGTCTTAGACCCAAGAATTTTTTTCTATTTTTTGTGAGAATGAGAAAATTTATGAAAATGTATTTCACATGTGGTTGTTATTTTCTGAAATAAAATATTGAATAGATACATTGTTAATATAGCTAACTGCAATGTATACATTGGAAGTATGTCCACAGAAAATATCACCCCATTTGCATTTTTTTTTGTAATCAATATTTAGCAGCATTTTCCAAACAAAAATGATGAATAAACTTGTTATAAAAGCAACCCTACTACACAAGATACTGCACTTAACTTGAAATATTCTAACAGTTAATTAAAAAAATATATCCATGAAATAATCAATGATATTTCTTGTTGGTTCAAATCTCGTTAAAAACATGCCCTCCACAAATTTATAGACAAATTGTACAGATGCATGCTGGGATATTTTTTTTTTTAATCGTATCACCATGAGCAAGGCGGTAACGCCACTGATGTGTAGGGGGCTACGTAACAGTGAAAAGATTGGAAAAGAGAAAGCCGGAAACCACATCCTAAATAGGGAACAAGGGATGAGCCTCTTAACCTGTTCAATAAACGTGGGTGGAATGTGAACCGGGTGATATCTTCCTAACCAATAAGATAGACCATATATTTTTTTTCTTTGTCTTCTTTCTACAATCACTTGGCTGGATTCCACTTGCATGTTAAGTGTTAACAGCATTCTTACATGGTTCAGAACGTTGTCCTCCTCTTTATTGTCATATTCACATTTTGGACATTGTAAACTCCAACCTGTGAATGTACATTGTGGTGCAGTTAATATTAGCTCATAATCATATCGCCTCAAGCAAGGTATTTTACTGCCACTGTTTTGCTGGGGGTTACATAGAAGGAAAGTTATATGAGAGTGACAGGTTATAGGGGTTGTCAGGAAGTGAGTAAGAGAAGGATGAGAATACTGATGAGAGTGGACAGAGAAAAGAGCATGACAGAGAGGATACAGGTTAGTGAGATAGGAGATGACTATTGACTTTACATTTAAATTCTTGGAGATTGTAGCTGTCGGGAAAGCAAGTAAATGGAAGGGAATTCCACAGGCGGGAAGTGCGAGAAAAGAAGCTGATGGAGTAGAATTTGTGTTTACAATTTATTGATTTCACAGTAGAAGGCTGGAACCTAGTTGCTAATCTTGTGGCTCATGTAAATTTGTATATAGAAGGAACCAGTGAGCTAAGTTCATCGGAGCAGAAGCTGTGAAAGTATTTGTAGAAGAGACATAAGGAAGCTACATTGCGCAGGTGAGAAAGTGATTGTATCTGAGCTGCCAAGTCGGGATCTATTACATTACAGATTCTTCACTGGATTATGTCAAGGACACCTAGGCGGATAGCAGAAGCACCCAACCAGATATGGCAGCACGGGCGGATGGTAACTACATAAATATAATCAGTCAGTTAAGTGCCATACGTGATACACGCTTGGGCGATCATGTCTCAAAACAGACATGACGGACTAGGCAGAAGATTATCCTGCAGTAGGTTGCCATTGCTTTCCGCGGTAGATTGGTTGCCAGCCATGGCTATAGAACCCAATCTGTCCTGTTATTTAACCCATAACTGGAAGGAAGAAACGAATTAATACCTTTCCCAAGGGCATTTGCACGTAAGTGAATGCAACGAATTCAACCGGAATAGACATAAATAAAAGAATAAATAAAAAATTTCGGAAATAAATATAAATAAAAAAGATCCCATTGATCTATCTAAATCTAAACTTATTTATAAATGGAACTTTGTCTGTGTGTGTGTGTGTGTGTATATATCCGTTACTTATAGACTTCGAAACAGCTGAAGCGATTTTCTTGAAAATTTACACAGTTATACTATAAGCATCTGCAAGTGTTCTTAGCTAGGTTTTGTGTCGAGGTACCCCCAATAAATATCAAAAATCGATAATCGAAAACATCGGGTTATAAAAGGAGTGGTCCGATTTTAATCAAATTTGATACACTCATAGACAAAGATATAAGAAACGATATTCAGAAGTTTCAAGGTTGCAGTTCTTACAATAGTGCAGGAAATTTGATATCGACACCAGGAAATCAAAATTTGACTTCCATCCATTCATTTTTCTTTCAGTCCACGGTTTCGCTTTAACTGGAAACAACTATTGCTTTTTAGTCTTTCGTGCCAACGTCCAAAGAGTCTGAGCTCCAGGACCATGGATTCGTTTTAAAGCTTTCATTACACCTGAACAATGCTGGGCTATACTGCTAGTGGAACATAAATATGAATTTCATCAAACAACTGTTTGGCTTTGATATAAATTATCGATTCACTTAGATTTTAGTCAGCAATTTCATTTTTCTTTAATCCATACCAAGTTTAAGTATTTAATCTCTTAATTAAAATGGCTTTATGATTTACTATGAGGGTATTTGTGCGCAAATAAATGCAAGGAATTGAACTGGAAATCAAACTATTTTCTGATTTCTTGTTCTAAGCCAATATCCACTTCACCACCACAGACACATCATGTGTTCTATAAGGTTTCCATTTTCATCATTGCTCAGATATTCAATACATGGAATTCTCAGCAGTCTTCTGTAGAACCACATTTTTGTTGCTTCAAGTCTCATCTCCAGCTGTGATGAGATCATCCAGCATTCACTGCCAAATAAGAGGATTGATATTGCATAAATTTGTTGATTTTGAAATTCTTCACTGCATCATCATTCTGCAGTAAGTTTGCTAATATTTAATCAAATTTAATTTTTATACCCAGAAATTATTTCCTTATCTTCTACACTTGTTTCTCACTTGCTTCTGCTGAACCATGATATTCTATTTTTTTCTTTCCATTTCTTAATACTTTGTTTATCTTCTGGAAGGCATCTTTCACTATTCCAGTGTGCCTTTGAATTTCAGTGTTGCACTTTCCATTCTGTTAAACTACTTCACAGATATTTTAATTGCTATCAGTCAGTTAAGTGCTATACGTGAAACACGCTTGGGCGATCATGTCTCGAAAGAGTCATGACTGACTGGGCAGAAGATTATCCCGCAGTAGGTTGCCATTGCTTTCTGCCGTAGACTGGTTGCTGACCAAGGCTATAGAACCCAATCTGTCCTGTTATTTAACCCATAACTGGAAGGAATAGACAGATTAATACCTTTCCCAAGAGTATTTGCGTGTAAGTGAATGCAATGAATTCAGCTGGAATTCGAACTCGGCTCCCCGATTTCTTGTTCCGAGCCGATATCTGCTGCACCACAACGCACATCCTCAATTGCTATACTTGTTTGATTTTGATATAATGCAAAAGGTTCCCTCTGTAAGCAAGACAAATAGTTGCTGGGTCTAAATGTAATCTGTATGATCTATATCTCTGGTTGCATTTTTTTTATCTTTGTCCTTTAGTTGCTATGCACATATTTATAGATTTTTTTTCCTCAACTGAACAAGGAGTGATAACCAGTTAGGATGTTTTGTTTTGTTTTTTCTTTTAAATATTTTTACTTACTAATTTTTGGTAAGCATTTTTAGCCTTTTTAAGGAAAATAATCTGTTTTCCTATATAGTAGTGAATTCTGGACAATCTCCTAAAAAATTAAGACTTGAAACTACAGAAATGTGGCTCTACAGAAAGATGCTGAGGATACCATGGATTAAATGTGAGCAACAAGAAAATTTTAGAGAAAATAGAAACAAGTTCACTTAAACTTATAAGGAAGATGCAGTTTAAGTTTCTGAGGAATGTAATGAGGAGAGAGGACTTGGAAAATCCGATACTCTCAGGACAGGTTGAGGAAAGAGAAGCAGAAGAAAGCAGTGCGTATCATACTTGATGGGCTTGAGTGAATGAATAGTAGAACAGAGTTTAGAAGAAATAGCAAAAAGACAAAGTTATTAAAAGCTACAAGGGACAGGAACATGTGTCTTATTAGACAACCCACTGTGTCTAGCGGAGGAGTAAGATCCAACAAAAGATGTGATTCATTGGAAAAAACTGCTCAAGTGAAATTTCATTCTTACTCAAGGAATATAAAAGGAATGATGATAGCTTGAACCACTGTACATGGCATGACAGGTCTTAGGTATGAAAATCAAAACTGGTGGCCATAAAGAAAGTAGCTCATCAGGATAGGGCTGATAAACAAGCCTTCAAGACTGACTGCATCAATCTCATGGGATTCAGAAAACTGGCCATTAACAATGATTTTTATGAACCTACATTTTAGGAAGAACTTACTAATTGGGAAAATTCTTCCAGTAATTCCATTGCTCAAGAGCCTGTGTAGCAACCTGTGACAAACTAGGAAAACCCCCTTATGCCAAAAACAGGTCCATGTCCTTTGTACTGATTGCCAAAGCAGGGGTAAAAGGAATAAATCTTCTGTTTAGCTTATGTTACTTTTTTTAACTGACTTTATTTCAGGCAAATGATTCATCCCCTGCCACCGTCTTGGCCGGTCGAATGATTCGTCCCCTGCCACCGTCTTGGCCGGTCGAATGATTCGTCCCCTGCCACCGTCTTGGCCGGTCGAATGATTCGTCCCCTGCCACCGTCTTGGCCGGTCGAATGATTCGTCCCCTGCCACCGTCTTGGCCGGTCGAATGATTCGTCCCCTGCCACCGTCTTGGCCGGTCGAATGATTCGTCCCCTGCCACTGTCTTGCCCAGTGGAATGATTTGTCACCTTTATAAAAAAAACGGCTCTTGTATATTGTTTATTTTCAAGTATGGATAGATTGAGTTAGCCGTGTTCTATCCTGTACAGTCAATCTTTTTGCTTTACATCTTTATACTTTGTCAAAGACCTTTCATACATCTCATGCAATCATCCTCATAATGTATTTATCTAACACTTCAATGATTCTGTACATAATGATAGTTGTGATATCAGCATTGAACCTATGTGAATGAAACCTATACTGTTTGTCACTCAGAAGCTTGTCTATTGAGCTGATCAACAGTATTCCTGTTGATTGCTTTTGTTAAGAGGCATATCAACCTCTATCGTTTATTCAATGTCACAATCTAAATATTTTGTACAAAATTTCCTTTTTGGAGATAATAATGGTTTAGTGATACAAGTTTTACTATTTAACCTATATTTAGGGGAAGAAGTAGGGAATTTATACCTTTCATAAGGTTATTTGCATGTAAGTGTATATAATGAACCCAACTGGAATTGGAACACAGCTCTCCAATTAACAATTTCAAGGCATTATCCATTATACCATATACAAAATCAAGCTTAAAGCACCTGGTATTTGTAAGCAGTCACCCATCTAGGTATTGACCACACTCAACATTGCTTAATTTCAATGATTGTATGGAAACTGTAAACCAATCTACCTCTTGATGATAGCCTGAAAGAAATTGCTGGTGACACTGATGGGCTGATATTGCAAAAAAGATAAGTGCTCACTTTTAGGTTTTGTGTAAGCAAATATTGTACTTTAGTTTTTTCTACTTGAAATAGGTTTTATTAGAGGAACAACAGGCATTAAAAAGTTAAGATATGAAAAAAGATATTTTTAATGATTTTTAGAAAATGTTCCTAAGCTGAGCAATGAAAACTGTCATGAAATTTCACTCTAACACTGTTTAATAATTAGTCAACTTTCGGTTGTTTAAATGGCACACCCACATCTCTTGAGATTCATTTTAACTTAAGTAGCAATACTGACCAAAATGGCATGAAGAAACAGGATGGAGCAGATCTCACAATGTCCTCATCACAGGTTGGCTAATTGTTTTTAAGTCTCTAAGAGTCAATGGTTTCTCTTAGTACTGATGAACTATACACATGACGTTTCTCACTTTCCATTCTTAAAAATTCCCCAAGCTGAGTCTGATTCTAAAGTTGAAACTCATTTTGTACACACCAATGATTAGGTAGATGTGCAATCATGTTTCAAAAGAGACATTACTGAAGATTTTCCAACAGTAGATTGCCATTACTGTATGTGGTAGACTGGTTGACAGTCAAGGCTATAGAACCCAATCTGTCCTGCTTATTTAACCCATAGATGGAGGGAGAAGTGACAGATTCATAGCTTTCTCAAGGGTATTTGTGAGCATATGAGTGCAATCAATTCAACTCAAATTCAGCTTTCTGATTTTTTGTTTTAAGCCAAGATCCACTGCACCACATCCAGAAGTTGAACTATATTTCAGGGGAAAAGTGGGGAATTTATACCTTTTGTAAGGTTATTTGGATATAAGTGCATATAATGAAGCCAACTGGAATTGGAACACAGCTCTCCAATTAACCATTCTGAGGCATTATCCATTACACCATCTACAAAATCAAGCTTACAGTACCTGGTATTTCTAAGCAGACACCCATCTCGGTGAAAAATCTCTGAGTTAACCTGTAGAAAAGACAATATTTATCAATGTAATAGACAATATGAAAACTATAATAGTTGCCAGTGTATTTCATTCAATTATTTTGCTTTAAAAAGTCCACATTGGATGAAACATGTTGGCAACTATTACAATTTTCCTATTGTCTTTTTATATATATATATATATATATATATATATATATTAGTTATGAATTCATTGTACATTGCGACATGGAAATTTCTATGTTTCGAGATAGGTTCTCTTCATCAAGCAATGTTTGATGTTGGTTATACAGATGATTTACATTTAAATAACAAAAACCTTTGGTTTGCTGTGTATGTATGTGGGGAGATACATGTGTTTCTTTTAACTAATCAGAGCAAAGATTCATTTTGGGATTTGGCCCCAAAGAATACACACTGACCAAATTTTTCTCTTTTTTTTCTCCTTTTTTCCTTCCCTTATCTTACTTTTCTCCTTTCTTCTTTTCCCTCCTTAATGGTCAAGATGTCAACCTGCCATTAACCTAAGCTTATTATATATATATATATATATATATTACCTTCTTAATCACCTCTCTGAAGATGGCTCAAGTGAGCCAAAAGCTTAGAACCAAATTTTAAAAAATATCCAAATGTTGGAGAATTTTTGTCTTTATTTTCAACTGAAATTAAAGCAAAATACGACATAATAGACATTCATTGTCTCTTATATTTAACAGTATATGTTTAGAAAAAAAAAGTAAATAAATAATATATATATATATATATATATATATATATATATATATGGTCAGATTATGTTGAAACACCAGTTCCCCCATACAATCACTGAAGTTAAGCAATGCTCAACCTGGTCAGTACCTAGATGGGTGACCACTTGGGAATACCAGCTGTCATATGTTTGAATGTGCTGGTGTTGTATTAAATAACGGTTTGGAATTAATTTGCAAGCATAGCTCAGATACCAGTCAGATTCATCGTATTCACAGATGCAAATACCCTTCAGAAAGGCATGAACCCACTTTTTCTCCCTTAGCTGTGTATCAATTAGTAGGACCTTTATCAATAAACCATTATCATCTCCCAAAAATTCTGAAAAGTGTTTTATAGCATTGCATAACTTGCAAATGGTAGATAACCCATGCAAAATAAATCAATATGTTCATTTCATCAGTCAAACATTTACATCAAATTTTTAAGTGCTATTGCCACGGTAAAATACAGGCTTGTAACAGACAATATATAAAATTTTGTGACTTACATTAATTCATCTGTCCACTACACCCTCTAAAATAGCCATACATTAACCAACCAAAACCAAATTTGGAAAACTGCAAATAGTTAATGTAGTAGAAAAAAACTGTTGGTTTTACTAGGGTGCGTAGCCTAATACAATAAATTGTCTTTAATTTCTTTTCATAAGATTCAAAGTTTTATTATTTAACATACAAAATACTCCCACTATTTTAAAAATAATTTAATGATTAAAGTAACAAATGCTTATTTAATAAAAATGCAATATTGTTTTTGACTTATCTTTTCTTTAAGTTTTGATATATACAAGAATTCAGTTTCCTGTTCAAGAACAAGACAAAATGCTTCAAAATGTTGGAATTTATCTCCAGAAAAAAATATTTATGCATGCCCAGTTGTATGCTGCATGTTCAAGAGTTAAAAATGCTAAAAATTTGTTTTTTGGTGTTAAAAAAAAAACTAATTTTATTAAAAAAACTTGTTTACTACAAAGCCTTCTAAAAATTAAAGAAATTATTAAACTTTGAAGTAGGGTTGTTGTGGATGTATTTTACAAAACAAATCAGCTTAATCAAATTTTATCCATTGGTTTGCAAAATTCAACAAAATGAAGAGCTTGTAAATCTCAACAAAAAATGCTAATGATAAATTCAATACTAAATACTGTGAGGATTTCAATACGCGTCAGAATGTTGCAAATAATTCAAATTTCATCAATTGGTTTATAGAATTGAATGAAATGTAGAGTTTGTAAATCTCAACAAAAAAATGTTAGTGATAACTTCAATACTAAATACTCTGAGGATTTCAACATGCTGACATGTACTTCAAAGAACTTCTAGTAATTCAAAATTTGTAAGAAAGAAAAAAAAAAGGAGTTTGTGCAGCAAATTATAATTTTCGAAAAAAATTTTTTTTTTTTTTTTTACATACACAAATTTTTGTTTTATGGCGTATCAACCCATCTTGGGTCATTTAATGCCGAATCAAATTATTAAAAAATTGAACAAAAAGTTAAGAACAATTTCAAGAAGTTTGTATATTTAACAAATTTATATATATATATATATATATATATATATATATATATATGTATGTATGTGTGTGTGTGTGTGTGTGTGTGTGTGTGTGTATATATATATATAACACATTTTAAATTAATAAAATATTTTATAAAATGTATATATTTAATTCAGCTATTTAGATTTTATGGCATACCAACCACCACGGGTTATCTGAAGCCAAATCCATTATATGTATTACATATACAAAATTTGCAAATGCACATTCGGTAGAACCTGGTTTAGGAATATATAGCAAGTTAGTAGAAATACATATATCTACATACACAAGTGTTTCATAAGATTTAGCTTGTTTATTTATGAGTATAATGCTATTATAATATTGGGAATTATTAGTATAATAATTTCAAATAAATTTAAAGTTTTTCATTATGTACTGAGATACACAGTCAGTAGAATGATTTACATATCTAACCTATGATAGTCAGTCAGTTAAGTGCTATACGTGATACACGCTTTGGGCAATCATTTCTCGGAAGAGACATGACTGACTGGACAAAAGATTATCCTGCAGTAGGTTGCCATTACTTTTTGCAGTAGACTGGTTGCCAACCAAGGCTATAGAACCCAATCTGTCCTGTTATTTGACTCATAGCTAGAGCGGAAAGAAATGTATTATATTATTATGCTGTAATTTGTGTGGATCGGTTTCCTATTGTTATGAAGTAATAAACTGATCCCCCACTTTATGACCAGTAGAAGCCTTAATCATTTTTCCAACTATTATATTCAATCAGTTAAGTGCCATACGTGATACACGCTTTGGGCAATCATTTCTCGGAAGAGACATGACTGACTGGGCAAAAGATTATCCTGCAGTAGATTGCCATTACTTTTTACGGTAGACTTGTTGCCAACCAAGGCTAAAGAACCCAATTTGTCCTATTATTTAACCCATAACTGGAGGAAAGATATGGATTAACACCTTTCTCAAGGGTATTTGTGCTTAAGTGAATGCAAAGAATTCAACTGGAATTTGAACTCGGCTCCCCAATTTGTCGTTCGAAACCAATATCCATTGCACCACAACGCACATAGCATAGCTTAAATAATCAGCTTACATTAATTATAAGAAATAATGTGCAATATATGACAGAGGATTAGGGGGCATTCCCCTCTGTTGGGGATGCAATCAGTGTGCACTCAATTCTGCTAACAGGGTAAGTAAATGGTTGACACTTACATATTAGTCTATAAACATTTAATTGGTTTGAGGACAGGTAAATATTCGTCATTTTTATCTGATGATAATTTATTTGGTTTGGTGATAGGTAAAAAATAATTTCTAATGCAAAATTATGTCCAATAAATATTTTAATACACTTTTTGTTAATTACTGCGATACATCTAAATCATTATGATGAATGAAAATTTAAATGTAATAATTGCTTCCTATATTGTTATATCTCGCTACTAACAATTATATTTAAATTACAAAATTCGTTATGAATTGGATTAACTCTGACATATTTTTCATTTATTTGTTTAAACATTATTTTTAATGAATACTCCTATTTGAGCAAATATGAATTCTTCAAAAAAGTGTCTTCAAAAGCACTACTTCAGGCTTTGTGTGACTGTAAGCCCTGTATGGTGAAGTGGTTAAAACAATGGAGATTTGATGACATTTTCCACACGTTCAAATCCTGCCAGAGGATGCACATTTTCCTAACAAGATTTCTCAATTATCCAGGCTGGTAGATATAAATAAATATGCTGCTTAATTATAAAAAAAACAAAAAACGAGACTATTACGTCTTGACCAGCTTTGGTTGGTTGGTTGGTTGGTTGGGTCTATGGGTCACTTAATGCCAAATCCAGCCAGTGTATATATATTAAATATATATACTTTGTAAACACAATTTAAGGATAATGTCCTTGAACCACAGCACGTTTATTCTTACTCTGGTAAATGATTTCAAATGTTTCTATCTAGCATGAGTTAGTTAGCTATTTATATCAAGTAGATTGATTTATTTGCCTGGCCAATTGATGCAGTTTTTCCACTACCAGTTTTATTTACAGTGGGTAAAGAGCCAGTGTAGTATTATCCAACAGTAAGTTGATTGTTTGGATTTTTATGTTATATCAACCTTGATCGACCGACTCTGGTACTCTAATGAACACTATCAAAAATTTATCTGAACTCTCTTGGAACTCTGACCCTGAATTCTTTATTTAAGGCATCTTGCCTAATTCATTTGTATTACTGAGAATGTCTTGTTTATTCCACAACATATATCCGACCTGAGAGAGCATTATATTTGAGCCTATGAGCATTTTCTTTGTTTGAAGATAGCAAACTATTGGCTGCTTATATTTGAATTTGTAATTACAGTATAACCTGCAGTATACGACCACATGCTATTAACGATTGTTGTTCTGGACAATTTGCTAATGTTAATTACCCCCAATGATCAACCTCTTCCAAAACGCGACCACTGACAAGCATGAAAGAATAAAATAAAAATCACTGGCCAAACAAACACTTTAACAAAAATTCATTTTGGCAGTACAGTCCTAACTTCTAAATTAGGAGAATTTAAGTTAGTAATCTATTTTATTTTCCTTTAATCTAACCCAGAAAGACTTTCTCGTTGTTTTGTTACTGCAGTGAAGTGTCAAATTTTTATTATTTGTGGTCAAATGGTGACTGTCTTATATTAACATGTACTTACTTATTACATTTTTGACTAGTTCAAGAGATTTGTCGGTTTCTGTACCAACTTGGATAAATTCTGGCATAGGAAAAAAAAAAAAAATCGCATCTATGTGAAATTTAAATCCCTTCCATTGTCTTTTTTTTGCCTCAATTGTTTTACTCCCCCCCCAATCGTTGTCATTTTTTTTTTTTTTAGGTTTGTTTATTTTTCCATTTATTATCACATAGTCTCTTTTACTATCACTTCTAAGAAAAAATCCAAAAGATATTTCGAACTTTTCCAATGTAGATATTTTATCTAAACTTATTTATAAATGGAACTTTGTCTGTGTGTGTCCGTTACCTATATACTCCAAGACGGCTGAACCGCTTTTCTTGAAAATTTACACAGTTGTACTATAAGCGCATGCGAGTGTTCTTAGCTAGGTTTTGTGTCAAGGTACCCCCGATAAATATCGAAAATCGATAATCAAAAAAAATTGGGTTATAGAAGAAGTCGTCCGATTTTAATCAAATTTGATACACTCATAGACAAAGACAAACGATATTCAGAAGTTTCAAAGTCGCAGTTCTTACAATAGTGCAGAAAATTGATTTTATATATATATATAAGGCAAGATGTTTGTGTGTGTGTGTGTGTGTGTGTCTCTGTTTATCTGCCTGTATGTCTGTATTTTTTTCAGCCCTTTTATTTTAGTTTTTGCTTCGGCTTTGGCTCTAAGTAGGTATAATTGTAGTTCTTAGTCTCAGCCATGATACCAGTTACTCAGAGGACTTATTTAGCCTTTAAAATTCAGTTAACAGCAAAAAAAACTTATTTGATATCAATACCAGGAAATCAAAATTTGACTTACATCCATTAATTTTTCTTTCAGTCTACGGTTTCGCCTTAACTGAAAACAACTATTGCTTTTTAGTCTTTCGTGCCAACGTCCAAAGAGTCTGAGCTCCAGGACCATGGATTAGTTTTAAAGCTTTCATTACACCCGAGCAACGCTGGGCTATACTGCTAGTGTATATATATATATATAGTGTATATATATATATATAGTGTATATATATATATATATATATACACTAGCAGTATAGCCCAGCGAAACCGCGGTCGGTCTTGGCGATCTTGCTATTTTGTTAGTATATATATATATATATATATAATTGGTGCGATTAGTAAATTGTCGCAATTATTTTATTATTTCAAATATTCATTTGGCTGAGCCTAAGCTCCAGGACCATGGATTAGTTTTAAAGCTTTCATTACACCCGAGTAACACCGGGCTATACTGCTAGTAAGAAATAAGTGCCAACATCAATTAGAATCGAAGTGGTCACATTACAAAATAAACACACAGACTGCAATTACTGATTTTATTAAGCCTACATGAATAAATAATTATTTCTTTTGTTAACCGTTGTAGATACGTTTTTAATATTAAAAAAAAATAATAATTATGCTGAATAAATTTTTTCAACATTAGACTATCTGATGTTCTAATTTATTACCAGATTACATGGTAAACTACTAAAATATGTACATTCTGGAGAGTGAAAAATATACGATCGTGGGGAGAATAGGTCAAGAGTCTTTAGTGAGAGACCACCTGCTGTATGCGACCAGTTTTTGATGACAGTAGGGGTGGTTGCATGTATTGGGATTGATAAATATAGGTTGCTTTTAGTTGAATCTGTAAGCATTTACTTGGGAGGTGAATGCATTGCAGGGAAGGTCATAACATTCCGCAGTAGGTGCAACCAGTATATTTCAGGCCTAACTAACAGGAGATATGGCATATGAACAATATCCTTCTTTCTAGGAAGACTTCTCTCAAAAAAAAAAAAAAAAAAAAAAAAAAGATTGTATTAATGTAAGAATTATTAAATTGCTGTAAATGCAAGAGAATACATCATTAAACATAATCTGTGATAGAATTAAACAAATGTCAATCAATGAGCTCAATCAAGTTGAACCAATCATTTTACATTTCATGCTCAAACAATATGTAAATCTGAAATATTCAAAACGAAAGCAATACACAACATGAAACAATGCACAGACCTGTTCTACTTGCTGTATAACGAGGAACTGGGTGTTGCAATAAAAAGCAACAGAAAAGAAAAAAAACACAAGACAAAAATTAATAATAACTGCACAAACACAAAGTTGTTCCCACTTATCTGTAATGGATTCACTGACCCAAACAGATGCCTGAAACTGCATGTACTACCAAACCTAATATGTATAATGATTTTTTCAGTATATATAAAGAGTGTCCATAGAGTCCATGTGCACTTTAAAAAAATGTTATAAAGTTTAATGTACCTAGTTTTAAGTATAGTTATTTAATAATTCTTTACCAACAATTTGCAACAATTTTTAGATAAATAAAAAGAAATGTAAACTGCAAAATCGTATTACCCTTTGTATTGCTAATGATGGAGGACATGTGGAAACTTAAATAAAATTTCAATAAAACCTTCAAAATACAGATTTACTTCTTTCTAATCTTTTTTTACAAATTATTTCTATCACAAATACAAATAAAGTTATAATTTTTTTAAAAGTACACACAAACTTTATGGACACCGTGTATATATGCCACAGTTACAAATCAGGTAGAATCTGACAATAACTAATTATAAAAACAATATGATGTCATAAAAATTATGCTAGAGACAGAGGCAGAGATGAACAGAGGTGACAGCAGTAGAAACAGGACAGAGGCTAGAATGTAGCAAAAAGCTTTTTGTGTGAAAGTAATTGTGGATAGAAAATAATTTATCACCCATAGCCAGAAACTAAGGATTGAGCAGCTCCAGCCTAGATATAGTCACAACTTTCCATATTTGGTATGATCTGACTTTTGTAAAGATAGAGCATGGAAGGAGGAGTCAGGTACTTTCTTGAGCAGTATAAGAAGCTGACCATTTTTCTAGCATCTTTAGCTGGATCATATGAGTTCCACTTGAAGCCTGAAGGTGAAATTGAGTCCCGACAGGCATTCAAAGAATGACATCTCTTTTAGAGTAAAACTCTTCATTAGGATGAGTGAAAACTTAGTGTGAAGTGAACTTGGCTGAAATTTGAACCCAGATTTTAGCCAACACATCAATATTTTTTTTTATAATCGTGTCGCCCCAAGCAAGGCATTTTACTGCCACTGTTGTGCAGAGGATTACATAAGAGGAAAGTTATGAGAAAGAGTGACATGTTACAGGGAATGTCAGGAAGTGGATAAGAGAAGGATGAGAATACTGATGAGAGTGGAGTAGACAGAGAAAGGAGCATGGGAGGCAGGATGCAAGTTAGTGAGACTGGAAATGACTATTGACTTTACATTTGAATTCTTGAAGATTGTAGCTATTGGGAATGCAAGTAAACGGAAGGGAATTACACAGGTGGGAAGTGCAAGAAAAGAAGCTGTTGGAATAGAATTTGCATTTACAATTTATTGGTTTTAATCTTGTTGCTCAAGTAAATTCATATATAGGGGGGCACCAGTGAGCTAAGTTCATCGGAGCAGAAGACGTGAAAGTATTTGTAGAAGACAGACAGGGAAGCCACATTGCGTCGATGTGACTGAATTGTTTACACTTTTTAGTGGGAATTTTTTTATTAAATCTAATTCACCCCATGCAAGGCAGTAAAACCACTAAGACAAGGGTTTACTGGATGTGAAAAAATTCAGAAACAGATTTTAATGAGGAGCTAGAACAATAGAAGAGTAATCCGGAAGACAGTAGATAACTTTTGATATGACGATTGACATTGCATTTAAATGTCGAAGATCAAATTTGACTGGAAAGCAAGAAACTGAAAATAGTTCTACGAACAAGAAATGTGAGATAAGAAGCTGTTAACTTAGAACTTAGTTACATCTACCCAGTTCAACTGTCTTGCCATCTTTAGAAAGAAAAATGCTCTGTCATAGGAGTTACCTCATCTATGGCCATATACAGTTCATACTTAAAATAAATTCTAATCAATGTTAGAATAGAGGAGCTGATTCTTTGTCCATTGTCTGCATACGACTTTCCATGTAAGATTAAATAAGGGACAAATAAAAAAAGTGTCATAATTTTGACATGTTTCATTACTTCTTTTTCATCTTCATCAGTAATGTTTTGGGAATGAAGTATACATTTGAAAAAGAGAAAATAGCTAAATTTGAAAAAAAGAAAATAGCTAAATTTGAAAAAAAGAAAATAGCTAAATTTGAAAAAAAGAAAATAGCTAAATTTGAAAAAAAGAAAATAGCTAAATTTGAAAAAAAGAAAATTGCTAACTTTTAAAAAAAGAAAAAAAGAAAATTGCTAAACTTTTGAAAAAAAGAAAATTGCTAACTTTTAAAAAAAGAGATTGCTAACTTTTAAAATTTTAAAAAAAGAGATTGCTAACTTTTAAAATTTGAAAAAAAGAGATTGCTAACTTTTAAAATTTGAAAAAAAGAGATTGCTAACTTTTAAAATTTGAAAAAAAGAGATTGCTAACTTTTAAAATTTGAAAAAAAGAGATTGCTAACTTTTAAAATTTGAAAAAAAGAGATTGCTAACTTTTAAAATTTGAAAAAAAGAGATTGCTAACTTTTAAAATTTGAAAAAAAGAGATTGCTAACTTTTAAAATTTGAAAAAAAGAGATTGCTAACTTTTAAAATTTGAAAAAAAGAGATTGCTAACTTTTAAAATTTGAAAAAAAGAGATTGCTAACTTTTAAAATTTGAAAAAAAGAGATTGCTAACTTTTAAAATTTGAAAAAAAGAGATTGCTAACTTTTAAAATTTGAAAAAAAGAGATTGCTAACTTTTAAAATTTGAAAAAAAGCAACTTTTAAAATTTGAGATTGCTAACTTTTAAAATTTGAAAAAAAGAGATTGCTAACTTTTAAAATTTGAAAAAAAAGAGATTGCTAACTTTTAAAATTTGAAAAAAAGAGATTGCTAACTTTTAAAATTTGAAAAAAAGAGATTGCTAACTTTTAAAATTTGAAAAAAATTGCTAATTTTAAAATTTGAAAAAAAGAGATTGCTAACTTTTAAAATTTGAAAAAAAGAGATTGCTAACTTTTAAAATTTGAAAAAAAGAGATTGCTAACTTTTAAAATTTGAGATAACTTTTAAAATTTGAAAAAAAGAGATTGCTAACTTTTAAAATTTGAGAAAATTTGTAACTTTTAAAATTTGAAAAAAAGAGATTGCTAACTTTTAAAATTTGAAAAAAAAGAGATTGCTAACTTTTAAAATTTGAAAAAAAGAGATTGCTAACTTTTAAAATTTGAAAAAAAGAGATTGCTAACTTTTAAAATTTGAAAAAAAGAGATTGTAACTTTTAAAATTTAAAAAAAGAGATTCTAACTTTTAAAATTTGAAAAAAAGAGATTGCTAACTTTTAAAATTTGAAAAAAAGAGATTGCTAACTTTTAAAATTTGAAAAAAAGAGATTGCTAACTTTTAAAATTTGAAAAAAAGAGATTGTAACTTTTAAAATTTGAGATTGCAACTTTTAAAATTTGAAAAAAAGAGATTGCTAACTTTTAAAATTTGAAAAAAAGAGATTGCTAACTTTTAAAATTTGAAAAAAAGAGATTGCTAACTTTTAAAATTTGAAAAAAAGAGATTGCTAACTTTTAAAATTTGAAAAAAAGAGATTGCTAACTTTTAAAATTTGAAAAAAAGAGATTGCTAACTTTTAAAATTTGAAAAAAAGAGATTGCTAACTTAAAGTTTTTTAAAAAAATTGAAATTTTTGAAAATTATTTGCTTATAAATATAATTGTAAACATTTTTGTTTTTAATTTTGTAGAAATATTTTCAATTCTATCATTGAATTTAAATACACATGCACTCACACAAATGTACATAAAACAATTTGGATGAAACTGAAATGGACATTTGCCAAAATGGCTAATTTTTCTTTTTGTTTTACCACCTCTGGGTAATGGGAAAAAAGTACAAGTCAGAATGTACAGCCCTTTATATGTCTCCTGTATTTAAAGGGAATATATTTTCTAATAAATATAGTATTTTAAATGGACAAACAATTCAGATTTTAAATTTGATCATTTTGCCACCATTAAAATAAGTGCTGAAATAGTTTTACTGTAATATCTACCAACATTTTTTTTTATTCTTTGTTTACAAGCGCAAAATTTGTGCATGGTTGGCATTGCAGGTTCAGGGGGGAGCAAAGAGAACAAGCATTCTACAAAACTACAAGAACACAGAGCTGCACAAATATTAGGATAAATAATGACAAAGCAGTAGATTTTTTTGTAATAATTTTCATTCTTTAGGACTACAGTAATGTTTTTGCTGATGGAATTACATATGTGTAGAAAGAGGAGAGGTAACAAAAATTCAACTGTTTGTCATAATTACATGCAAATAGGAAAAGCTTTAAATTTAAAAGTTTTCTTTGAAAATGTCTTTCATGACAGTTTATTATCACAATGCTTAATAAAAGTGATAAAAAATGAAAGGATAAAGAAACTGAAACAAAGTTTTTAGACTATAGCCCAGGATATGCAATGGTGAAATGGATATCAGCACAAAATGACAGCCGAGTTCAAATTCCAGTCAAATTTATCTTATCTTCTAAATTACTCTTCTAGTGTTCTAGCTCGTCATTAGAATCTTTTTTTGTTTAATTCTTTCACACCCAGCAAACCCTTGTGTCTTAGTGGTTTTAGTGAATTGGATTTAGTAAAAATTAATTTCCACTAGAAAGTGTAAACAATGCTAAATATTGATGTGTTGGCTGAAAGCTGGGTTCAAATTCCGGTAAAGTTTGTTACACTTTTCACTAAGTTTTCACTCATCCCAATGAAGAGTATTACTTTAAAAGAAATGCCTTTCTTTGAGCACCTGTCGGGACTCAATTTCACCTTCAGGCTTCAAGTGGAACTCATATGATCCAGCTAAAGATGCTAGAAAAATAATCAGATTCTTATACTGCTTCAGAAAGTACCTGACTCCTCCTTCCATGCTCTATCTTTACATTCACTTATGCACAAATACCATTGGGAAAGATATTAATCCATCTCTTCTAGCTATGGGTTGAATAGCAGGACAGATTGGGTAGCCTTGGTTGGTAACTGGTTTACTGCATAATCTAATGGCAATGTACTGTGGAAAAATCTTCTGCCTAGTCAATCATGTATTGGAAGAGACATGATCGCCCAAGTGTGTATCACATGTGGCAATCAACTGACTAAATTGATATCAAGGTCTCATCATTTTACAGCAAAAATGGTTAAATATAAATTCTGTGGTATACATTCTATGCTATATATATATATATATATATATATATATATATATATCAATCTATCTTCAAATTTAACTACATTCATTTCTTGTCTATATTCATTACTTAAAGACACACGGCCCAGTGGATTTAGACATCAGTTATTTCCTGCGACTTAACAGAAAGAGTTGAGAGTTCAATACCAGGCTACAGCAGTGGTAAACAAATAACTTGCAGGGTTAGAGGAAGATAACTCATGACTTCCAATCGAAGCATTACTATGCAAGGAATGAAAATCATATACCCCAGTAATTGTAATAAAGGGTTCGGTTTGAAATTCCTAGCACCTGAAGAAGGACAGAGCATACAATGGTTGAAACACCGTACAAATGGCAACAAAGATGAGGACAATAGTCCAAATAATGTAAATACTGTACATTCATTTCTATATATCAATCTATCTATGGTGGACTGGTTCCCAACCAAGGCTATAGAACCCAATCTGTCCTGCTATTCATCCAATAGCTTGAGAAGGAAGAGTTGGATTAATACCTTTCCCAATGGCATTTGTGTGTCAGTCAGTTATATGCTATACGTGATACATGCTTTGGCGATCATGTCTTGAAAGAGACATGACTGGGCAGAAGATTATCCCGCAGTAGGTTGCCATTGCTTTCTGCGGTAGACTGGTTGCCGACCAAGGTTATAGAACCCAATCTGTCATGTTATTTAACCCATAACTGGAAGGAAGAGACTGATTAATACCTTTCCCAAGGGTATTTGCGCGTAAGTGAATACAATGAATTCAGCTGGAATTCGAACTCGGCTCCCCGATTTCTTGTTCCGAGCCGATATCCACTGCACCACAACGTGTGTAAGTGAATGAAAAAAATTCAACTGGAATTTAAATTCAGCTCTCTGAGTTTTTGTTCCGAGCCAATGTTCGTTACACCACAACACCAAACTTGCCAAGAAAGGTGAAATGTTGTAAGAAAAAATATTTTTAATTTAAATGTTTAAAATTTCAGCTTTCCAAGATTTTTTGTCTCTGCATAATTATAAACATTTACCTTCTTATATTAGCCCCTCTCCTTTTTAAACATATGTAATTCTTTCAACAAAAGCAATACTTTGTATTTATTTCCGAGATAAGTAATCTTTAATAATCTTGGAATTATTTCAAATTTTTGTTCTCATCTTGGTTGATATAGGTGTTATAATAGACATGGGATTGTGGCGGAGTGGATATAGTAGTCAGTTGTACATGTGTTAATATCATCATGAGTTCGATCCTTAGACTTGATAGTGACGAACCAAATCCAACATGAAAGAACATTAATTAAATTCACAGGATATTTCGCAATAACCCACCTCAGCCAATCAAAGGACATCTGATGATGACCAGAGGGTACTTGGTTCAAAACATGTCTACACCTGTATCAACCAAGATGAGAACAAAAGTTCGAAATAATTCCAAGGTTATTAAAAGCAATATTTAGTGTAAGGAAGTCTTAAAAGTTGAAACTCATTACACAAAGTTTTTTTCACTTTGTCATTAATTTGCCTAATATATAAAAATTTACATCATCATCTCCCATTTTATATATATATATATATATATATATATATATATTCTCCTACACACAAATATATATAATACTGGCATGATGCTTCAGGTTTACATTAAATAATTTACCTTCAGAAGCCACCATCACAGCTGCATGCGCCAAGGAAAGAAAAATAGAAGTGTCAGTGCCCAGGCTATAAATTTGATCAAAAACAAACAAAAAAAAAAAAAATGCATAAAGAAAAAAACAAACAAACACAAAAAAGAAACACACAAGAAAATATTTTTTAAGAATGCAGGCATTATTCAATGTACTGGCATCATAGAATGAACTTTGAACTTAATTATGCATAAAATTTGAATCTGCTACAAAAAAGGTAAACAAGTACAAAATTTTAAAAAGGTGCAGGAAATTGTTACGGTGACAGTTACCATGAAGAAAGATGAAAATAAAAAACATGGGCAGTAAAAGACAAACAATGATATAATGTACAATAAGAGAAAAAGTCATTTTGACTGGTATGAGTTTGAAGTAACACTGAGACAGGCGACGACGACTCGGGCACACTTAGACAGGCAACGACGACGACTCGGGCGCACTGAGACAGGCGACTATGACTGACACACTGAGACCGATCTCTCTCTCTTTTTTGACAAACATTTCACCAAGCCAGGTGAGAAAACCACTAATATGCAAGGGGTTGCTGAATTGGAAACTGAAAAAATGCAACTAAAGAGAGAAAAAAACAGGATTCAAGGAGACAGATAATGACTGAAATTGCATTTAAATTTTTGAAGATTATATCTGTCAAGAAAGTACAAATCTGGAAGAGTGTTGCATAGGTAAGAAATATCAGAAATTATTAAAACTTGCAATTATGAGGTTCTATGAAACGCATCAATTCTGTCTGCCTACACTGATGATGACTTGAGTCAAAACTTTGAATCTCGTACATTTCTTGGGACAATTGTTGACAGAATTTCTTCCTTGTCTGAGAAAGTCTATTCCTAATAGATTCCATGGGTGTAGATTGTTCTACTTACATGTGCCATGCCTTTTTTTTTTTTTTTTTCAGTATCAGTTAATTCCCTTTAGTAACCCAAATCTCCAAGTTTTGTTCTCTTTGCTGTGGACAGGTGTGACACTCTTTGGGCCAAGTCACCTTTTGGATTACTCAACAAACACTATTATCCCCAAGAACACATGCTTTCAGCAACTTTTTCAGCCATTTTCAAGGGGTGGTTAATTTTTCTTCATGTTTGACTATTTAAGACATATTTTTTATTTTAAATACTAGTTGGAGCGTTTACTCCAAACATTCACTTGTTAAGTATGGCTGGAATTCAAATGAGCATCTTTGTATTAAAAAAAAAAAAAAAAAAAAAACTTTCAATACTCAATTTCAACTGTTAGGGTGAGGTCGATAGTAGGAAACAGATGTTTAATATACAGGGCCTCGCTTATAGTGAGATGTTCCAGTAATGTGATTTATATAATAGAATTTTAATGTTTCTGACCAAAATATTTAGGAATTCTTGTAATTTGTAGATAGAGGTTTTTACTTTTTTTTTGTATAGAATTTTGATCAGATGTGACATGCATTACTCTTGAGCAATGAATTGAGTTTTCCAATGACTGGTGTGTGTGTGTATATATATATATATATATATATATGGCTTATATATAACACACTAAAATTTCCCCTCTCTCATTTTATGCGCCTATGGCTTACAGAATAGAGACTGACTGACACTGAAGAACCGTTTGTGTGAAACTGCGGTAGGTGGTGGCTCACTTCTAGATTTCTTGTATTGTATTCTTGCTCTACTTTTGTACCGAGCACTGTGTTGTTAAGGTTTCGTCTTGGGTAATTTTTTTTCTTTCAAACGGGCACTAGATGTATTGTTCTTGTGCGCTGTTTGTTTCTTTTTTTTCTCCCTCTTTATTTAACCCATGAGGAAGTTCTCAGTGGGTTACAAGACGGTTTATATCACTGTTAAGTTAGCATTATTTTCAGATGTTTAGTCTGTTATTATTAGTGTTGCCTTACTGTGATTAAGTTCATTATTATATATATATATATATATATATATATATACACACATATTATCCCTGCTGGTAGCATACATGGACAACACAATTTTCACATGTTCAGTATAAGCTGACCTTAATTTAAATTTATTAACACAAGTACTAATATAATATATATATATATTAAAATTTGTGTATTTAGGCAGAAAAATTTTTTTAAACATGTCAGATTAAATAAATTTCAAACATTATGTTTGCTTATTTTTAACAAAATTTTCTGGTTACATTTGTTACCATAACTCACACCCCTGAAGATGATCTTGGAAAGAGGTTGAAAGTACTTGGGTACCTTGAGAAGTGAATGAAAACAACACCTGAAAACGTTACAGCTCAATTCTGTCATCTTTTGATTGGAATATGCAAAAGATTATCCGTGAGTATGAATGGATTTTATTAAAAATAAGCAAACATAATGCTTGCAATTTATTTAATCTGTCATATATATATATATAAACACACACACAGGAGAAAATGATATGAAGTTTTATGTAGAATACTTAAAGTTAATAAAAGAAACAGAAACTAAATGAAAGAGACTGAACTATATACTCAAACACATCTCTATTATCTACTAATTATCGATTTCATTGATCTTTTCCCCCAATCGCTGATGAACAATTAACAAGAATAATAGCGATATCGATTGACTTCAGTTGATAAAAATATCTGGTTATATCAATTTCATCTGAGATCAGAGTACTGTTCTAGATTTCTCAATAACATATCCACAATCATGTTTAAAAATAATCTGTTCAGCTTTTGAAATCCATGGCCTGATTTCAATTTATCATGAAAATAAGTTCCATGTCCAATAGTTGCTATGGCTTTTTTCCAGTATTGATAATGGGTTTCCTTTCTAACCTTTTATTTGAATTCATGTGGAATATCAGCATTTTCATTACATCTTTATTTTCCCTTTGATTTAAACGATGAAAGGCCTGAATACATCTTGTACATATACAAAACAACCACCTGTCTGTGCATGAAATACTGGTCATATATGGTCAGGCGCCCCAGCTGTTCCTCTCAGTGTTCTTGACAGGCTCCAAAGGAGAATCTGTAATGTGATTTGTCCCAACTTGGCAGCTCAAATGCAGCCACTTTCTCACTGACGGGATGTGGCTTCCCTCTGTCTATTCTACAAATATTTTCATGGCATCTGCTCTGATGAACTTAAGTCACTGGTGCCCACACCACAAGAATTTACTCGTGCAGCCAGACTAGCAACAAGGTCCTACCCATTTACAGTTAGATCAATCAAATGCAGCTGACAATTCTACTCAATCAGCTTCTTTTCTCGCACTTCCCACCTGTGGAACTCCCTTCCAAATACTTACTTTCCTGTTGGCTACAACCTCCAGGAATTTAAATGCAATGTCAATACCCATCTCTTATCCACATCACCCTGTATATCATTACTTTTCTCTTTACCCTTACAACTGTCTTCACATCTGCGTTCCCATCCTTCTCTTGCCCTTTCTCTGAAACCTCCTGTAACTGGTCTGTCTTTCTCTTCACTCTGCTCCTGTCTAAACTTTGACTGTTATGTAGCCCCCTGCGCATCAGTGGCAGCACCACCTTGCTTGAGGTGAAACAATTAAAAAAAAAAAATATCTATTTTAGTTCCACCCTATTCACAGGAGCTTCAGTGACTGCACATTTGCAGAGGGGTAAACACTCAATGAGGGTCCTGAATAAGATAAGCTACATCCGGGTCTCAGGTTTGATAAGTAACTGCATCCAGCAGCAAGGCTTCCAAATTGGGAAGTTTTGAGGAGCATGGAACCACTTCTCATTTGCAGTTGTTTCCAGGTACACCCTGACCCGGAATGGTAGCACCTGTTAGGATCCAAGCTATAAGCAAATAATTAACCCCTAAACTTAAGTCAAAGCACTAGGAAAGTATAAAAATAGATTTTTATAGTGAAAATTCCAGCAATATTCTTTTTGTAAAAAAAAAAAAAAAAAAAAAAAATATTGCCAGCAATACATTTTAAAAAAAAAAAAAAAATATATATTGCCAGCAATACATTTTTTCGGAAAAAAAAAAAAATATTGGCAGCAATACATTTTTGAAGGAAAAAAAAAATAGAAATTGCCAGAAATATATTTATGAAGAAAAAATATTACCAACAATACATTTATAGGGAAAAAAAATATATATACACCAGTAATATATCTGATTTGTCATTCTGTAGTGCCAATCCACAATGCTCAAGGAAGGATGGCCAATATCCACTGTTTTACTTGCTCAAAATCATTTAACATCAGTGATCTTAGAAAGCGGTTGTTTACAGCAGACAGATATTTCTGAACGAGTTTTGCACCATACATGACATCCATATGAAACTTTTGATCTGACAAGACTATTTAATAACATGACTCAAGTTTTGATTTTATAGCAATTTGCAGTGTTGCATAAATTTCCTATAGCACAGTTCAATTTCCTTATCTCCTATATACTGAATTTGTTATAACTGATCGACAGTGTTATTTGAACTGTTTATTATTTCTATTTGGTATTATCTAAATCCACATCCTTAATTTTTATGACAGATTCAGTGTAGATGACAGTCATTGCTTTCATTCCAATTCCAGATTGTGGTTTCTGTTTTAGAAAGGTTTATCTTCAGTTTTACTTCTTGGAACACTTGGTAGAGAAGGTTGATTTTTCTGTTCAAGATCATTTTTATCCCAACTATGAACACCTATATCACTGGCATAGCCCTCCCACACCCCGTCATCAGTACACAAACATCACGAGGGAAAGTATAGGGTGACTCCAAAGAACAGGAACTTTTTAACAATCCAATAAAACCAAGTGTGATGGAAGAAAAATATTTTATTCAAAGTAATTAAAACCTTAAAACATGTCATTTAAGAAACAATGATGGAATTTTCATTTTTTTAAAATTACGTTCTGTAGATGGCATCCTCCTTTATGAATGCATTCTTGAAATCTGCTGCTGAGATTCTACGTAACGAGTCGCAGTGACAGTGACTGAGATCCCCTATTCATTTTCAAAAAGTATAGTCTGATGATCCCATGTAATGAAACAGCACACCATACTGTCACCTTTCTAGTGTGTAAAGGGCACTCATGAACTTCATCAGGATTAGTATCTGCCCAGTAATGCTGGTTCTGCTTATTCACGTAACCTGTGAGATTAAAAAATGGACCTCATCTGACATCCATAACTTGCTTAGAAATTCATCTTGAGCCCTAGTTACTGAAATGGTGAAGTGTTTACTTCGTGAGGCCACTGTTTCACAGTGCTGCCACTTGCTCATGTCTGCCAATCAGTCAGTCAGGTGCCATACATGATACACACTTGAGCAATCATGTCTCAAAGGACTGACTGAGCAGAAGATTTCCCACAGTATGATGCCGTTACTTTCTATGGTAGACTGGTTACCAGCCAAGACTATAGAACCCAATCTGTCCTGTTATTTGACTCATAGCTAGTGGAAGAAGATATGTATTATATCATTAAGTAGTATTTAGTGGAGGATCAGTTTATTACTTCAAGACAATAAAAAACCGATCCCTCACTTTATGTCCAGTAGAAGCCTTAATTATTTTTCTAACTATTATATTCAGTCAGTTAAGTGCCATATGATACACGCTTGGGCGATCATGTCTTGAAAGTGACATGACTGACTGGGAAGAAGTTTATCCCGCAATAGGTTGCCATTACTTTCAGCGGTAGAGTGATTGCCAGCCAAAGCTATAGAACCCAATCTGTCTTATTATTTAACCCATAACTGGAGGGAAGGGATGGATTAATACCTCTCCCAAGGGTATTTGCGCATAAGTGAATGCATGGAATTCAACTGGAATTTGAACTTGGCTCCCCAATTCCTTGTTCCAAGTCGATATCCGCTGTACCACAACGCACATCCATGTCTGCCAATGCACACATGAAAAGTTCCAGTTTTTTGGGGGGGCTCACCCTGTACTATTGATTTCATACAGAATGCCTCAATGATATATAAACAAATCTGTTTTGTTTCAGAAAAACAGAAAATTACTAAAAATTTATGCATTTAAAAGTGAGCAGATATTTGTAAAGAAAGTGTGCAATGAATGTCCTAAAACATTGTCAAGATAAGGAAAAAATTATGTTTGTTTTTGTTTTTTTTTAATCATATCACCCCAAGCAAGGCGATAACGCCACTGATGCGCAGGGGGGCTACGTAAGGGTAAAAAGAATGGAAAAGAGAAAGCCGGAAACCGCATCCTAAACAGGAAACAAGGGATGAGACTCTTCCCCTGTTCAATAGATGTGGGAGGAGTGTGAACCGGGCGATAGTTTAGTCTATCTACTCCAATTGGAAAAAAAAATAAAAGAGTGAAAAATATTGGAAAAGAGAAAACAGGAAACAAGGGATGAGCCTCTTCACCTGTTAAATAGATGTGGGTGGAGTGTGAATTTACGAAGATTAATGAAACTGGTTATAAACAACCAACAATTTGAAATGATTTGTTTGAACATTATTTTTGATCGATACTCGTATTTAAGTAGATATCCTTTTTATAATCAAACATTATGTACTTATTTCTACCGGCCTGATTATTTACGATAAATTTGTTACGAAAATGTGTGTCATTCGGCAGGATTCGAACCTGCGACCCCTATAAGGGAAGCCACCATGTGATCTGGCAAGTCTTAGACCTCTTGACCACGAATTACAATCAGTCTAAACAAAAATTGTGTTATAGGCTTAATTTCATAAAACATCTTCAAATGTGTGGCTATAAAGCTAAACTTACTAAAATTCTATAAAATATTGGATAATTGCTGAAAATATTGGTAAATTCTTACTTTAACATATAATTAAAAAATCAAAAAAACAAAGCATACGATTAAGATTATGTCAAATTTGTCTTCCATACTTAGCATTTATTTTTTTTACAGCTTCTGTCTGTCATGTCAATTATCGCCTCTGATAAGATGACGATAACCCCAATAACAAGGCTACCATAATTAAAAAACACTTTTATAGTACATTTGAGGCAGTAAGCAAGTAATTCTAGTTTCAAATCAGATTAAGGCAAGTTTCAATTTGCTAATTTGAATAAAATAGTGGCGTTTCAGCAAGATGTATTTTATTTTTGCAAAATTTTTTAAAACTGAGAATTGGCTTCTGTTTACAAAATGTGTTGATTGATGAAAAATTTAAATAAAAAAATTTTAGATTCCGATCAATATAATTTTGGTTTGAAATACACCAGAGTATTTTGCTTACTGGAATTAGTAAATTTAATCTTTTGGCTTTCAATTAAAGCTAAAATCAAAGCTTCAAAAAAACTTTTTTATTTTTAAAAAATTCAATTTAACTTTAGATATTGAAAATGAGTGGAGGTACCTACTCTAGAAGGAATCAGAAACCCAATCCTAAACAGCAAACAAAGGATAACTCTATTCCTGTCCAAAAAACAGGAAAGGTGCATAAACCAGATGATAGGTGAACCTATTTACTCCTATTAAGGAACAAATATCAAGTAAGTATAGAGGGAAAGTAAAATTTTAAAAGTAACTGGAAACTCTAAAAAGTAAAAAAAGGATAACCCTCTACTCCTGTTTAAAAGACTAAGGAAGCCTGGGAATTAGACAATAGGTGAACTTATCTACTACTGTTGATATAAATATATTTTTATGATAATATTTTAACAGACGTTTTTTGATTAATTTTACCAACAGACTTTCCCAAATTATAAATAGACTTTCTCAGACAAGGAAGAAATTCTGTCAGCAATTATCTCAAGAAATGAATGAGATTCAAAGTTTTGACTCAAGTCATCATCAGTGTAGGCAGACAAAACTGATGTGTTTCATAGAACTTGGGAATGTTGCAACGTAAACGAGGTGTGATGCAAAAATAGGTCTATTAAAAACAAAAAAGAAATCATGTTTTTCTTTTTTTTTTATTTGATCCTTGAAACAATGCTTATACAACAAAGACAATCATCAATAAATAAAAGTAACTTAAGAGCTGCATTTTCAAATGCATATAAAATTAAAAACAAATGCCGCACCTCACGTACATCACAACACTCAATTGTTTCTACCTACCCTGATGATGACATAAGTCAAAAGCTTGAAACATTTCTCTTGCTCATCTTCTGAAATTAACTTCTGACAATTTCAGGCAGAATTTTCTTTTATCTGAGAAGGATTATTTGTAATTTTAAAAAAGTCCATCAGTACAATTAGCCAATACAAATTGTTTGTTGGTTTTAATATTTGCCTTGAAGAAGACTTCTGAGATTATATATATGAGTGGCCTCGTGTTTTCAAAAATGACAAAGAAATATTTTAATATTCTTTCTAGAATGGTGGCAATATAAATATATATTAATGTAGCTACTATCAAGTATCTTATATTAAGGAAAAAAACAATCCTAACTTGAGCATGACAGGACAGAAATTATATATATATATATATATATATATATATACAAATACACAATGGTCGTTATTATAATGTAAAGGATATACGTATATTCTTCACTACTTGACAACATGACTTTTGCAAAGCACTGTCAAAGAGCAAACACAAGAGGTTTAATAACTGGTAGTAAAGAGAATGCATTGAGACAACACTGCCTTGCTATTATCTCTCTCTCCATGAGCTTGACAGAAAGGAAAAAAAAAAATATATATATATATATATATATATATATATATATAGATAGATAGATAGATAGATAGATGCATGTTTCAGTAAATAATAGTGACAAGTTTTGTCGATTTATTTTATGTAAATTTTTTCATATGGTTTGATAAGCTTCATAGCATTATCGTTGAAAGAGGAAAGAAAATCACAATATTGATACATGTTTTTATCTAATCCTTTCTGAGTTTTCAGCTGACATCAGCCATTATCAAAGATGAAAATAGTGTTGGTTGTAATGAGCTGTTTGCAAATGAACGATAGTAGTAGTTGTTTATCTTGTTTGTGTGGAGGATTGGCAAACACGTCTATCACAGAAATAAAGATTGTCGTGTGTTATATATATATATATATATATATATATATCTCAGCATGCAGTGTGGGTATAGAAGAATCAAAAGGAGTATCCTGTACATACAGTGGTAGGATAACTCTCTAAGAGAGCTCTGAATATATATGCATATAAATACATATAGAGCAAATATAAGAAAGATTAAGGCAGACACGTTATTTCATGGTAAATCAGAAGTATGGGCCTATTTCAGGTGAACCATCATCAGCTTCCGTCTTTATTTATCTGATGATGGTGCGCCTGAAATAGACCTACACTTCCGATTTACAATGAAATAATGTGCCTGCCTTAATCTTTCTTATATATATATATATATATATATATATACCCAGCAGGATAGATTGGGTTCTCTAGCATTAGATGGTAACCAGTCTATCACAGAAAGAAATGTTGTCCCTATTATAATAAAGATTGTTGTGTGTCTCAGTATATATATATATATATATATATATATATACTGAGACACACAACAATCTTTATTATAATAGGGACAACATTGTGTGTCTCAGTATATATATATATATATATATATATACTGAGACACACAACAATCTTTATTATAATAGGGACAACATTTCTTTCTGTGATAGACTGGTTACCATCTAATGCTAGAGAACCCAATCTATCCTGCTATTCAATCCATAGCTGGAAGGAAAATAGATGCACTAATACCTTTCATAAAGGGATGAAATGAATTCAACTGAAATTCAAACTTGGATTTCTGAGTTCTCATTCTCTTCAGGACATAGGTGATCATGACCTTTCACATCTCCCCATCCCTTGTAGCTCCTAAACTCCTCCTAAACTCTGCTCTGCCATCCACTTGATCAAGCCCATCAAGTATGCTGTGTTGCTTTCCCATCCCTCTTCCCATCTTGTGAGTATCAGATTCTCCAAGCCCTACTTCCTCATTACATGTCCCGATACTTCAGCTGTCTTTTCAAGTATAAGTTTTTTTCATTTGCATCCTCTCTAAAACCTCCTCATTGCTAA
Organism: Ascarosepion bandense; assembly: GCA_037127315.1. Taxonomy (NCBI): domain Eukaryota; kingdom Metazoa; phylum Mollusca; class Cephalopoda; order Sepiida; family Sepiidae; genus Ascarosepion; species Ascarosepion bandense. The sequence continues at coordinate 4,958,861 of JBBBDQ010000913.1, forward strand.
CATGTTCAGTCCATGGTATCCTCAGCATCCTACTATAGAACAAAATTTTGGTTGCTTCAAGTTTTTCCTATATCTTCAATGAGATTACCCAGCATTCACTACCATATTGAAGAACAGATATCACATAAGAATCCAGCATTCTTTGTTTATAGCAAAACTAGCAGTATAGCCCAGCGTTGCTCGGGTACAATGAAAGCATTAAAATTAATCTATGGTCCTGGAGCTCAGACTCTTTTGGACATTGGCACAAAAGACTAAAAAGCAATAGTTGTTTCCAGTTAAATCGAAACCGTATACTGAAAGAAAAATGAATGGATGCAAGTTAAATTTTGATTTCCTGGTATCGACATCAAATTTTCTGCCCTATTGTAAGAACTGCAACCTTGAAACTTCTGAATATCATTTCTTATGTCTTTGTCTATGAGTGTATCAAATTTGATTAAAATCGGACCACTACTTCTATAACCCGATTTTATCGATTATCGATATTTATCGGGAGGTACCTCAACACAAAACCTAGCTAAGAACACTCGCAAACGCTTATAGTACAACTGTGTAAATTTTCAAGAAAATCGGTTCAGCTGTTTCGGAGTCTATAGGTAACAAACACACACACAGACACACACAAAGTTCCATTTCTAAATAAGTTTAGATTTAGATTATCCTGTCTCTGATTACTCAACTCAGCTTCTGGAATGCATCTTTGGCCATGCTAATTTGCCCTTGAATCTCAGTGTCACTTTCCATTTTCTGTTAGAACACTTCCTAGGTATTTAAATTTCTGTATCTGCTTGTATCCTCAGCCTGTAGTTGGCATTTTGGGCTCCTCTTTTTATTGATGACCATACATTTGGTTTTCTTGTAGTCTATTTGTAGTCCTTTCTTTTGACTTTCTTCAGCTACCTTCAGTCGGAAGTTTTGTAGTTTCCTTTCTACATCTGCTATCAGCACTGTATCATCTACAGTATCTTATATTGTTCAGATTGTGGCCGCCAATGACAAATCCTGGCATTACTTCGAGGACTCTAAGAATTGTCTTACTGTATAAGTTGAATAGATCTGATGAGAAGGCACATCCTTGTCTTACGCCGCTTTCTTTTTGTGTAGATACTGAACTCATTTCCTGCCTGTATGTAGGCAGTTTAGAAAAATTATAATTTTTTTTTTTTTTTTAATAATCGTGTCACCCCAAGCAAGGCATTTTACTGCCCCTGTTAAGGAGGGGGTTACATAGAAGGTAAGTTATGAGAAAGAGTGGCAGTTTACAGAGGGTGTCAGGAAGAGGGTAGGAGAAGGATGAGAATACTGATGAGAGTAGAGTGGACGAAGAAAGAAGCATGAGAGAGAGGGAGAGGATGCAAGTTAGTGAGATAGGAGATGACTATTGACTTTACATTGTAGCTGTCGGGAAAGCAAGTAAATGAAAGTGAATTCAACAGGCGGGAAGTGCAAAAGAAGATGCTGGAGTAGAATTTGCATTTACAATTTATTGGTTTCACAGTAAAAGGGTGAGACCTAGTTGCTAATCTTGTGGCTCGAGCAAATTCGTGTATGGGGGGTACCAGTGAGCTAAGTTCATCTGAGCAGAAGCCATGAAAGTATTTGTAGAAGAAACACAAGGAAGCCACATTGCGCCGGTGAAAAAGTGACTGTATCTGAGCTGCCAAGTTGGGCTCGATCACCTTACAGATTCTCCGTTGGATTTTGTCAGGGATCCCTAAGTGGATAGCAGGAGCACCCGACCAGATATGGCAGCAGTATTCAATGCATGGGCAGATGGTAGATTTATATATGTGCAGGATTGTTTCAGACGGGAAAAACTTCCTGGCTCTGCAAAGAGAACCGACTTTCTTAGCAGCGGATTTAGCTATAGATTCTATATAGTCATTCCACTTGAGGTCTGTTGTGAGAGTTAACCCGAGGAGGTGCAGTGTTTTACTTTCAGGGAGACTAGATTGATCCATGCTAATAGGGCATAGGAGCGATTGTCTGTGGTGGTTAATAGATAGCAGCTTCGTTTTGGAAGCATTGAAATTCACAAGCCATTTCTTACCCCAGTCCACCACAGATTGGAGGTCCTTTTCAACCTCGGTGGTGAGGTTTGCTTTGTCAGCCTCAACAGATTTTTGATCAATGTGAGAGAACAAAAATATTTTTTTCCTGTACATGACCCCTCATTTTTTATTCCAAAACACTCAGCCACATTTTAGGGGGCTTCTTTTGGATTTCTTTTCATTGCCCGGTACCTGTCAATCCAATAACTATCAGATTAGGATCTTGAGGCAAAACCCCTACAGTTAACTTCAAAATAAAGCAATTGTATTTCTAACCTCTATTTCTGTAAAATTCACCTTGTATATAAAATCAGAACATCAAGTGGACACTGAAGTCAACACCTAGTGGTAACAGTGTTTCATGACTGAACTCACACTTTGGACAAAGTATGTTGCATGGTGGTTGTATGTTATGGTGCAGTGGATATTGGCTCGAAACAAGAGAGCCAAGTTCAAATTCCAATTGAATTCATTGCAGTCACTTACCTACAAATACCCTTGGGAAAGATATTAATCTGTCGCTTCTCCATTTCGAGACATGGTCACCCAAGTGTGTATCACATATGGCACTTAACTGACTGACTGATGTTGAGTGATGGCAAAACATGGCCTCAAGATTGTGTTCAAGCATGAAACAGACTGTCGCCACTCGGCGTTGACCTTAGTGCCCACTTTTAGATTTATCCACACACAATCCTTGATAATGAGCACTTTTACTCATAAATATAGCATACCTTAAATCTATATTTCTAACATAAAATCGTGTTAAAGAAAAACTAAATGGCTACATTTTTTATTTTTTTGCTTAACTTTCGCTTGTAGGATCTGCATACAAAATATATATTATACATACACATACATATCTCATACTTGTGTAAATCAGATTATTAATTTTACATTAAATTTTCCAATTTTCCAAATATAACGTGTCACAAAGGTATATTTTACTTTTGCAAGATTTTTAAAATTAAGAATTAACTTTCGTTTACAAATGTGCCGATCGCTTAAAATGGCCGAAAAATTTAATTTTAAAAAATCTCAAAATTTTAGACTCCAATCAATAATTTATGTTTGCAATACACCACTGTGACCAGAGAGTATTACTGGATAATAATATTTTTAATCATTTAGCTTTCAATTAAAACTAAAATAAAAATTTCAAGAAAATTTTATTTTTCGAAATTTAATTTAAAAGTTAGTTATCGAAAATGAGTGGAGGTACTTCCACAAACACCCAAACATTTCGAATTGGGTTTTCAAAAATAAATCTTCGCACAACACTGATTCCCATTTCAATTTATTTCACTCAAAAATTTGTTTACTTATTGTTGCGTATGCTCATATTTTAAATTCAGGGATCTAAGAATATTTCATTTATACAAGAAAAAAAGAAAATCCAAAAGAAAATAAAAAACTTTAAAGATTGATCAGTTGTCAATGTGTGTCACAAAAAAGTAAATGTAATGCATTTTCAAATCATAGTTGACCCCATCTGTTATTAAATTGAGATATTTTCTCATAAATAAACGAACAAATAATTTATATTTGAAATTTCTTGCAGTCAACGAAGCTACCGAACAATTAAA
>JBBBDQ010000913.1:4970000-4972500 GCA_037127315.1 Ascarosepion bandense
AGAGATTTCTTTTTTTTTTTTTTAAATCCATCTTCTCAGTCATTTTGGCAATTTAAGTTTCCCACCGATATCGTGAAGTGTTTTTTATTTTTTTTTAGACAAACAGTCAAAGTTAAGGAAGATCGTCATTAGAATTTTTTTTTTTTTTTAAATACTGCCATTCATTCATTAAAAATGATAGTATTCAATTGTGAATGAACGTGTGTAAAATGAATGACTGACTTACTATTTTCAAGCAAAACTGGTTACTGGATAAGATAAAAATTATTTAGGGTTTGTTTGGTGACTAAGGGAACAGCATATCTCTTAACTCGGGCTACCAGCTTAAAAAAAAATAAAAGCACAAATTGTGGTAAGAATACGCAATTTTATAAAACCAACCAAATTCTTCCCATTTTGAAAGACTGGTTGCTTGATTAAATTTTTTTTACCACGTGTCGAAACGAAACCGACCAAAAGTACCCATCTCCCGAGCGATCAGTCGTCTTTCGAAAACTATAAGAAATTGAATGAATTTTAAACATAAAAGTTGTAATGAAAAAAAAATTTGTACCGTTTTCCTTTTTTTTTTTTTTTTTAATATTTTAAGCAAACAAACATCCTAAGTAGAATTCGACATAAAAATCTTGTCGAAGACATTATTCCAACCATATTTTGCTTAGATTTATATCAACAGAACCATGACTTTTTTTTTTAATCGTTTCACACGGAGCAAGGCATTCCACTGCCACTATTGCGCAGGGGGTTACAGAGGGTCAGGGAAGTGATGAGAAAAGGATGGTTAGGAAATGTCAGAAGGAGGGTGATAGACGGGTAAGGATACCGAGAATGAGGGTTGATTAGATGGTGAGAGTATTTGAGAGAATAGTGTGTTAGGAGGTGTCTATTGACCTTACATTTGATTGTAGCTGTCGGGGAAGCAGTCATGTGGAAGGGAATTCCACAGGCGGGAAGCGCGAGAAAAGAAGCTGTTGAAGTAGAAATTGCGGTTACATATCTGTTTCACTGTAAAAGGGTGGGACCTAGTTGCTAATCTAGTATATCGTGTAAATTCGTACCTAGGCGGCACCAATGACCTAGGTTCATCGGAGCAGAAGCCGTGAAAGTACTTAAGAGGCACAGGGAAGCCACGTCACGCCGGTGAGAGAGTGGTTGCAGCCGGTCCGCCAAGTTAGGATCGATCACGTTTACAGATTCTCCGTTCTATTTTGTCATAAAGCCCTAGGAGAGTAGCAGGGACCCCCGACCAGATATGGCAGCAGTATTCAATACACGGGTGGATGGTAGATTTATATGTACAGGATAGATTCAAACGGGAAAAATTTCAGGGCCCTGCACAGAGAACCGACCTTCACAGCAGCGGACTTAGCAATGGATTCGATATTCATTTGAGGTCCGCCGAGAGTGTAAGGCCAAGGAAGCGTAGTGTTTTACTCTCAGGGAGGCAAGCCTCTTCCATGTTAATGGGAGATTGCGACACAAACAACCCAAGCAAGGTGATAAAGCCACTAAGTCGCAGAGTTACAAAGACTGAAAGAAACTGAGAAAACATGACGTTTAAAAAAAAAAACAGGATTCAAAGAGACAGAAAGTAACGACTGACGTTGCATTTTTTTACATTTTTAAAGATCGTAATTGACAGGAAGAGAGTTCCACAATCAATAAGTGCGAGAGAAGAAACTTCCAAAGTTTGGCTACACTACAGTACACTGCCATGACATTCTAGGTCATGACACTGCTTATCAATAGAAGGGATAAGGAAATAATACGGGAACCAAAACTCCACAAGGGAAAACGAAGTGACGAAGATTGTGTTCCGTTAAAGTTTGCATTCGAAATCTTGACTTTTTAAATGGATTCGAACACCGATCCTAGTGCAAGTCAGCAAGTGGAACATTGTTTTGGGGTTTGTTTTTTTTTTCAATCTGCAGGTGGTCAATGTAATGTATTGTACACACTTAAATGCCACAAAAAGAAAATTATTTACCATCTTGAACAATTTTTCTTGTCTAGAGACAACTCCCCACACCATAAAAAATTCTCTCTTTTTTTACCGTAAAGGAAATGAAAACAAGTAGAGATTTAAAAACGGTATTACTAAAAAAATAAAATAAAATAAAGTTAAAATAGATCTCTAAGGTAACTACCATCAATGGATGGGGGGTTTTGTTCCGAAATTTAAAAAAAAAACTCTTATCTCTGTTTTTAAAAAATGCTAAACTTAAGATTCCAACGAAATTTTCAGTTATTCATTCATTATACGGAATATATTTTTGGTAATTAAGGGAAATATTTTCCTGTTAGTTTCACCCACCCCTTCAATATCTGCTGGTAGTGGTATGTATTTTTTAATTTTAGCGGTAGGGGGCGGCGAAATTATTTTACAATACATCTTCACAGATTTTCTTTATGATAAAGAAAATCTGTGAAGATGCAAAAAAAATTATACAGTGTGAAACTTCGCCATGGACATTAACAAGAAATAATTCAATAAAAACCC
>JBBBDQ010000913.1:4977500-5077500 GCA_037127315.1 Ascarosepion bandense
CTGGTGAGAAACATAGCTGGTTAGACAAAAGAAATGGATTGATGTCTTTCCCAAGAGCATTTGTATGAAAGTGAATGCAACAAGCTATAGCAGGATAGACTGGGAACTTCAACACTGGAGGGCAACTTGTCTAAAAGAAAAATTATTCTGAATTCAAACCACTGAGAAAACAATAATAAATCACTCCACTATATTTTCCAAAAAGTCATAAGAATTCACAGAAGGAATCAGGGAAGAGCCATCATGGCCTTCATCCTGAATGGTCATGTCATTAAAAATGAAACTAGCAAAAGAGATCATGCCAAGAGGAGAGATATATATAAAAAAAAAAAAAAGAATAAAAGATAAAATTTTCAAATTTATCAAATAGAGATAGTAAACAATGTAAAGGAATGGCACAGAATATCAGATGCTAAGCAAAAATATTAGAATGAAAAGCAAGCTAACAAAAGATGAATATCTCAACTAGATGTGTGCAGAGATAGAAATACTATGGCACACAGATATAGCAGGCATGCATAAAAAAGATAACACATATAGTAGGAAAGAAAAAATGAATGCATACAATCGAAAAAAATGAACAGCTATAACTAAAAAAGAATACATCATCAGTATCTTCTATAACAACAGAAGAGAGAAAACCTACAATCAGGGCCAGCATGTACTATCCTCAAACTCCCCAACTAAAGGAAGGAGCCTGATTGAGGACCTCAAGCAGTGCTTTATAACTCCTGCTATCTGATTAACATTTGCTTTTTTTCTATTTAAATTTGTTACAAATTAAACTGAGCACAATGACGATTAAAGAATGAAAAGATTTTCACAGATTTTGACATCATTCTGGGCTTTTTTCTTTTTTACAGACAAATCCATGAATTTGTTTTGCTCATGATAAGTCTCAGAAAAACACAACATAATATTCAATATTTTTTTTTATCCCTAATTCTTTCGCTTTTCAACAAGAAAAATTTTAAGTTGATGTTAAAAATTGCCACAAAATATTGTTGATTTATTTGAGATGGAAAGATCAATTATGATATTGATATTATTCATATTTATATACATTGTATATTTTTTTCAATTTTTCTATCTGAAGATGCATAGGCACCTTTTTGCCTCTGCTCGTAATAAGTGCAAGAGGATCCTAATTGATGCTAAGCGGTTGTTTGCTGACAGAATGAAGCAGCATATAGCATTCTGAAAGTTTGGCTCCAAAGACTACTGGCGGCTCTGTAAAAATGTGTTAAACAACGGCAAGCCCTCAATCAATAAATTTGAGAACCTCACATCTTCAGCAGACACGGCTGAGTGCTTGGCTTACAGATTCTCCACCAACTCAACATTTGATTTGTCTGGGGTATCTGTACCCGACTTCCCACCTAGAACTGAGGCTCAACTGAGTGACATTCACATTACCCCTCACTGGTATCTAGCATAATTTCAAAACTTGACCCCCGTAAGGCAAGCAAAGGTGACAGAATTCCAATCATCGGCCCGAAGAAATGTGCCTCTGAACTCTCCTCTGTCCTCTCCAAACTCTACAACTACTGCCTCTGCTTTTTTGCTATCCTGCCTGCTGGAAGTCCTCCTCTGTGGTTCCTGTATTTTAAGAACTCTGGAGAACCCTCGGACCCTTCTAATTATTGTCCTATCAACCTCCTACTGATTTTTGGCAAAGTGTTCAAAGTGATTATCAATGCTGAAGTGATTCAACATCTTTCAGCCTCTTCTCCGATAAACAGTATGGTTTCTGCTTCATCAGGTCTACTGCTGACATGCTAATGACCATCACAGAGTATATATACCAAACTCTCAATAAGAACAGTGAAGCTGGAGCTGTTGCCCTTGATATCTTCAAAGCATTTCACAGAGTTTAGCTTGCTGGCCTTCTATGCAAGCTACAGGGCTATGGTATAACTGGACACATTTGATCTAATCCAGTCATTCTTTTCAAATCACATAATGAAGGAAGTAGTGAATGGGCATGCTTCCAGATACTATCATACAAACATGGATGTCTCTCAAAGCTTTACTTTAGGTCTTACACTTTTTTTTATCTTCATCAACAATCTCCCTCATGTAATCAGATCCCAAGTAGACATCTAGGCTGACAACACCACCATTTATTCCGGCTTCAATGAGAAATCTGCTGAGGATGACAAAGCAAACCTCACTGCTGATCTTGAAAAGGAATACAATCTGTGGCGGATTGGGGTAAGAAATGGCTTGTAAATTTTAATGATTCCAAAATGAAGCTGATATCCTTTAACCACCATAGACAATCTTTCCTACCCGCCATCATCACGGCTCAGGCTAATCTCCCTAAATGTAAAATACTGCACCTCCTTGGCCTAACTTCCTCAGCTCACCTCAAGTGAAATGATCAAATTAAATCTATAGCTAAATTTGCAGCTAGGAAGGTTGGTTAACTGTGTAGGGCCAGGAAGTTTTTCTCATCTGAATCCATCTTGCATAGATGTAAATCTACCATCCGCCCATGCATTGAATACTGCTGTCACATCTGGTTGAGTGTCTCTGCTATTCATCTCAGGGTTCTTAACAAAATCCAATGGAGAATCCGCAATGTAATCAATCCTGACCTGGTAGCTCAACTTCAGTCACTTTCTCACCAACGTAATGTGGCTTCCCTCTGTCTCTTCTACAAATACTTTCATGGCATCTGCTCTGATGATTTTAGCCCCCTGGTGCCCCTCTGCATGAATTTACTCAAGTTACAAGACTAGCAACTTTTTTGCAGTGAAACCAATCAAATGTAACCGCAACTTCTACTCTACCAGCTTCTTTTCTTGCACTTTCTGCCTGTGGAATTCCCTTCCATACACTTGCTTCCCTGACAGCTATGATCTCCAAAAATTTAAATGCAATGTCAATTGCTATCTCTTATCTTCTTTACTCACATCCTTTCCCTGACAACCCTTGTATCATGTTCTTCCTTTCCATTCTATTCTCACACAGCTCTCTTCACACCAGTGTTCTCATACTTTTCTTATCCATTCTGACACCCTTGGGAACTTGCTCCTCTTTTTCGTCACTCTCGTCTCGTGTAACCCCCTGTGCACCAGTGGCAGTCCTGCCTTGCTTGAAGTGAAATGATTATCTAAACTTATTTATAAATGAAACTTTTTGTGTGTGTGTGTCCGTTACCTATAGAATCTGAAACGGCTGAACTGATTTTCTTGAAAATTTACAGTTGTACTATAAGTATCTGCGAGTGTTCTTAGCTAGGTTTTGTGTCAAGTTACCCCCAATAAATATTGAAAATCGATAATCGAAAAAAATTGGTTTATAGAAGGAGTGGTCCAATTTTAATCAAATTTGACACACTCATAGACAAAGACATAAGAAATGATATTCAGAAGTTTCAAGGTTGTAGTTCTTACAATAGTGCAGAAAATCGATAATATATATATATATATATATATAAAAGGCAAGATGTTTGTGTGTGTCTGTTTATCTGCCTGTATGTCCTTTATACAAATCCACAATTTTTATCAGATTCTCACCAAACTTCACACAAATATTCTTTAGGCTGAGGCTGAGTCTGAGTTCCAGGACCAATTGGATTAGTTTTAAAGCTTTCATTACTCCCGAGCAACGCCAAGCTATACTGCTAGTCATGGATAAATAGAATCTCTTCAGCCTTGGTTGGTAATCAATTTAAAAAAAGGTCAACGCTGAATTCAAAATTAATTGGTGTGCTCATGGGTAAATAAATACTCTTCAGCCTTGGTTGGCAACCAGTCCAGACATGTTAACTCAAGAGAAACACCCGTATGTTCAGCTCTAAAAAACAGACAGTGATGAAATTTTGAAGTTATGTAGGTTGCACTATCTGCCACAGACAGAAATAGCCTTATACATCTTTTTAAAAATAAGAGTCAAAATTTAATATTAAAAACAATTATAGAGACTTAAAACAAAAATAACAGAAAAAAATTCCAGTTAGATCCAGAAGCAGAAGGAAATGAAAAAAAAAAAATTAGATGCCCTAGGTTTAAACAAACACCAGCTGGGAGAGAAGAGAAATTAAAAGCTTCTATTCCTGAGACACTGTAATCTTTCGGGGATAAAATTAAAGAGAGAGAAAGGGGGTGGAGGTCAGAGGTTATCAGTTTTGAGTTGTCAATGGAAAGCACCACAAAGAGGGCTTCTGGTTATTTGCTGTCTGCAAATCAACTTGGTAATAATTTGCACCCCACTTGACACCACTGACAATTCTGAGGACATTTTGGAAAAGAACTTAAAAATGGAATTTCATTTACATTCTGTATAAGATTTATAAAAAAAAAAAAAAAATGAAGTAAGCAAATATAAATTAGGAAACAAGCCAGTACTGCAAGATTGGAGACAAAATGGAAACACTTGCTCAGACAATGTTTTTCATCTCATCATGTCAAGCATCTTTGTTGAGTGATTTGTTTTTATGACTTATCAACCCTTTGCAAGATATTTAAAGCAAGAAAAGATTTTTTAGATTGTAAGAATTTTTTTTATAAATAATAATTTAGTGAAACAAGTATTACTAATTAACCCATAGCTGGGAGAGAAGAATTGAATTCTTATCTTTTTCAAGGTTATTTGTGCCAAAGCTACAATGAACTTAGCTCCCTGGTGCCCCCTATATATGAATTTACTCAAGCCACAAGATTAGCAACTAAGCCCCACTCTTTTACTGTGAAACCAATAAAATATAAAGGCAAATTCTACTCAAACAGCTTCTTTTCTCATATTTCCCACCTGTGGAATTCCCTTCTGTATACGTGCATTCCCAACCGCTACAATCTCCAAGAATTTAAATGTAAAGTCAATAGTCATCTCCTATCTCACTAACTTGCATCCTCTCTCTCACGCTCCTTTCTCTGTCCACTCCACTCTCATCAGTATTCTCATCCTTCTCTTACCCTTTTCCTGACACCTCCTATAACCTGTCACTCTTTCTCATGACTTTCTTCCTTGCTTGGTGCGATATGATTATAAAAAAAAGTAAATATATCAAACTGATCAGAAATCAGAACTCGATTCTCCAGTTAATGAATCTAAGCCATTATTCATTACAATAACCAGTGTTTCAAATGATGAGGCATAAACTTGCAGACATCTTCAGGTCAGAATAGGAAACAAACCCATGTATAAGCAAAGTACATTGGGATTTTGAGAAAGAGGTGATAAATGACGTTATCAGATGCTATGGCCAGAAAGTTTATTTTTTGTATTGAAGTCGTTAATGTCTGCTGGACTTGAAATGATCCCACTCTGAGTCGTGCTCCATTTTTCTACCTCGGTTTTTATATCGCATTGTGCTACTGCGGCTTTTGCAATGAACATAGCATCCCTGTGTCTTGTCTGCAAATATTTTCATGGCAACTGCTCTGATGAGCTTTTTCTCTGGTGCCACATCCATGTGGATTTAAGTGTGCTACTAGATTGGCATGTAGGTCTCAACCTTTAACTATTAAAATAGTTAAATGCAATTGCCAATTCTACTTCAACAGTTTTTTTTTCTCGCACTTCCTGGCTGTGGAACTCCTTTCTGTTTACTGCTTCCCTAAAAATTTAAATACAATGTCAATTTCTACCTTCTCAAATCCTGCTCATGTTTTATTCTTTCAATAACCCTTGTATCTAGTCTTTTCTACCACTGTAACCCAATGCACAATAGTGCCAGTCCCACCTTGCTTAAGGTGAAATAATTAAAATGAAAAAAATAACTGTATTTGACTGTAGAAAATTGTCAGATCAGGGATCTTTTTATGCCTTTTCTTTGTAAGGAATTTTTTTCTTTTCTAATTTCACAATTTGTTTTTAAAACGATTACTTATTCACTTAATAGTTATTTTATTTTCTCACCTTATTCACAAACTGCCTATGATATCAATCAACTGGCACATCTTCCCACCTGTGGAACTCCCTTCAGTATAGTTCCTTCTTTGATAACTACAATCTCCAAAAGTTTAAAGGCAACAACAATTCCCATTTCATACCTTCCTAAATCCCATCCATCTATCCTTTAACAGGCATCCCCTCTATCTAAATGTTTTCTCTGACTGTATCCCCCTGCACACCAGTGGCAATTCAGCCTTGCATGGGATGAAATGTTTATAAAAACAAAAAAATATCAACTGATTGTGGGAGTTGGACAGATTAACAAAGGAACAAAGAATTAGAATGGTCTTATAGAATTTTATTCAAATGAAACTTGATAATAAACAAACACCAACATATATATTTAAACTTATTTATAAATGGAACTTTGTGTGTGTGTGTGTGTGTGTGTGTGTATCTCCGTTACCTCCTGACTCCGAAACAGCTGAACTGATTTTCTTGAAAATTTACACTGTTGTACTATAAGTGTCTGCGAGTGTTCTTAGCTAAGTTTTGTGTTGAATTACCCCCCCGATAAATATCGAAAATCAATAATCGAAAAAATCGGGTTATAGAAGGAGTGGTCCGATTTTAATCAAATTTGATACACTCATAGACAAAGACATAAGAAACGATATTCAGAAGTTTCAAGGTTGAAGTTCTTACAATAGTGCAAAAAATTTGATATCGATACCAGGAAATCAAAATTTGACTTACATCAATTCATTTTTCTTTCAGTCTACGGTTTCGCTTTAACTGGAAACAACTATTGCTTTTTAGTCTTTCGTGCCAACGTCCAGAGTCTGAGCTCCAGGAGCATGGATTAGTTTTAAAGCATTCATTACACCTGAGCAACGCCGGGCTATACTGCTAGTAAATTTATATAATGAAACTAAGGCCTGCGATTCAATTTTCAATTTTCAGTCACACTTCACAGAAACACATTAACCTTTAACGTTGTGTTAATTCTCACAATATGTCCAACACAATCAAGAGAAAAGAACGTGACACTCTTCCTTCTAAACTTAGACTTATTAACACATTTTGATTTGAAGTCAGTTATTATTCATTTTATTTGTATTATTTACAGTTGCAATGTAAAAAGGTTACTGAATGAGAAATAACCAAAGTGGTGGCTAAAAAATGAAATAGTAATCTTTATGCCATCAATAAAATACAAATATATTGAAACGATAACTGACAAATGAGTATAGATATTGTTGTAACCTAAAAAGGTTACTGAATGAGAAATAACCAAAGTGGTGGCTAGAAAATGAAATAGTAATCTTTATGCCATCAATAAAATACAAATATATTGAAACGATAACTGACAAATGAGTATAGATATTGTTGTAACCTAAAAAGGTTACTGAATGAGAAATAACCAAAGTGGTGGCTAGAAAATGAAATAGTAATCTTTATGCCATCAATAAAATACAAATATATTGAAACGATAACAGACAAATGAGTATAGATATTGTTGTAACCTAAAAAGGTTACTGAATGAGAAATAACCAAAGTGGTGGCTAGAAAATGAAATAGTAATCTTTATGCCATCAATAAAATACAAATATATTGAAACGATAACAGACATATCAGAATAGACATTGTTGTAACCTAAAAAGGTTCTGAATGAGAAATAACCAAAACAGAGGTTAGAAAATGAAACAATAATCTTTTTAATAACAGCAACATACAAATATATTGAAACAATAACTGACAAATGAGTATAGATATTGTTGTAACCTAAAAAGGTCACTGAATGAGAAATAACCAATACGGAGGTTTGAAAATGAAATAGTAATCTTTATGCCATCAATAAAATACAAATATATTGAAACGATAACAGACATATCAGAATAGATATTGTTGTAACCTTAAAAAGTTTTGAATGAGAAATAACCAAAACAGAGGTTGGAAAATGAAATAGTAATCTTTTTAACTTCAGCAACATACAAATATATTGAAACGATAACTGACATATCATTATAGATATTGTTGTAACTTAAAAAGGTTACTGAATGAGAAATAACCAAAACAGAGTTTGGAAAATTAAATAGTATTCTTTATGCCATCAATAAAATACAAATATATTGAAACGATAACTGACATATCATTATAGATATTGTTGTAACCTAAAAATGTTCTGAATGAGAAATAACCAAAACAGAGGTTGGAAAATGAAATAATAATCTTTTTAATAACAGCAACATACAAATATATCGAAATAATAACTGACATATCATTATAGATATTGTTGTAACTTAAAAAGGTTACTGAATGAGAAATAACCCAAACGGAGGTTGGAAAATTAAATAGTATTCTTTATAACATCAACAAAATAAAATACTCACCAGCTGTGTTATACAGATAACCACTTCTAGTGTTGAACTACTTGACAGCAATATAGATATTTCGCTGCCTCCCCACTTGAGACAAAATGTGGTACAAGGTCTTTTGGCCTTTTTAATGTAAGTAATTCGAGTCATATAGCTCAGGCAAAATTGAATGTCTATTTTTCCCCCAGACAAGTCTTTACTCTTTGGCAGAGCCTCATCTCTCAGACAGAGAGTCCAACAATGTCAGAATTGCATCTGAGAGACATTAATTGCTAGACAGCAATGTAATTCCCCACCTCACAATAGTATCCAATGTATTTATGAGGATTGTAACATACCCACTAATGTTCATAGGTCAGTCAGTGAAGTGCCATACGTTCTACACGGTTGGGTGATCATGTCTCTCGAAAGAGACATGACTGACTGGGCAGAAGATTATCCCGCAGTAGGTTGCCATTACTTTCTGTGGTAGACTGGTTGCCAACCAAGGCTATAGAACCCAATCTGTCCTGTTATTTAACCCATAACTGGGAGGAATAGCCGGATTAATACCTTTCCCAAGGGTATTTGCGTGTAAGTGAATGCAATGAATTCAGCTGGAATTCAAACTCGGCTCCCCGATTTGTCATTCCGAGCCGATATTCAATGCACCACAATGCACATCCTCTAGGTACATATAACATTATTCTGTCTTAAGTGTTCTATTCTACAATCCATGTAAAAAAAAAACAAAAAAAAACTAGTTCCCTTATACAGTGAGACTCGGATATAATAGAGATTTTCTCTGGTCACAAATTAGAGCCTGTGGTAATGTGTATAAAACAGACAAAACCAGGATATAACAGAACTTTTATCCGGTCCTGACAACTCTTTTATATCAGGGTTACACTGTATTAGTTTGATCTAAGGATATCTATATGAAGCCAAACTTTCTAACCCTGAAGCAGTAATGGTCTATTGTTCATTCAAGCAGAAAGTAATAATGATATACTTCCAAATCATCAAATTGATGAGAAATATGTGAAAGTAGCTAAATTGCTTCGAAACAACTTAATTATTCATTCCTATCTACTTTATTGTCACCTTTATTTTGTTTTCTCACCTCACTCACAAACTGCCTACAATATGTGTTAACTGTTTTTTAACATTATGGGAACTGGATAGATCGATAAACAATGAATTGGAAGAGCCTGATGGAATTTTAAGTTTGAGTTTTGTTTAACGGCATATCAACCTCTGTGGATTATCTAATGCCAAAAAGGTGGGGTTTTAAGGTATTTTTTTTAATGTTCAGTTATAATGAAAAGGTTGATTTAGTCAGATTTTAATAAGAATTCTTTTGTTTTTATTCTTTTTTATTTTAGAAAACTGAAAATGTCTTCTAGTTTTGTATTCAAAAATGTTTCACTGATAATTTTTTTTTCCTTCAAAAATGTATTGTTGGTAATATTTTTCCTTCAAAACTGTATATTTTTCTATAAAAGTCTATTTTTATGTATATATTTCTATAAAAGTGTATTTTATACTTTCATAGTGTTTTGACCCCAGTTTGGGGGTTAACAATTTGCCCATAGCTGGGGCCTTAACAGGTGATACCATCCTGGGTCAGGGTTGACCTGGGAACAACAGAAATTAAGAGGTGGTTCCATGCTCCTCACAACCTCCCAAGTAGAGGCCTTGCTGCCGGATGCAGTTTACCATCATGCCCAGGACCACTGATGGAATTTTATTAAGATAAAACTATAATAATAAACAACTACCAGCACATAACAATTTATATTATGAAACTAGGATTTGTGCTTCAATTTGCAATTTTCAGTTATGCTTCACTAAATTTAAATACACATTAGCCTTTAGCAACCCATTAATTCTCACAATATGTCCAACACCTTTATTAATTCAATATGTCTGACACCTTCAGCAGAGAACAACACCTATATCATAAGACTTCCTCCTTCCATACTTAGCAAACTTATTAATACACATGGGTTTCAAGTTTGCTGCATTTACGATGTCAAACTGTCTGCTGTTAGATCCAACTAAATTTACTTTCATCATAGAAATGAACTTTGGACCAATAGTTAGCCTTTCAAAGAATGCACTCTTCTGCATATTTGAGTCTAACCTTTTTTTTTTTTTTTTTATTTATGGCAGGTTGAGTAGATAGAAAACACACTTTCATTCCAAATTATATCAATCATTGGGTCAATATATGGAAGCTCAGTGCTTGGGTGAGAATAATCTTGAGCAAAATTCTTGAACATTCTTTACTCTGTGTCCCAAGAAATACAAGGGTCGGCTGAAAAGTTCATAGGCTGACTATGGAGGAGTGATACTGGAGCAGCGAAATCTTGCATGCATTAATTTTAATTCTTCTTATTAATAACTGCATTGTTTATTTCCAAGTAAGATTTATAGGAAAGATTTATAGGCATATTGTGAAGGAATGAAGCTAGACCTATGAAATCTTGTATGCATTAGTTTTAACTCTTCTTATTAATAACTGCATTGTTTATTTCCAAGTAAGATTTATAGGAAAGATTTATAGGCATATTGTGAAGGAATGAAGCTAGACCTATGAAATCTTGTATGCATTAGTTTTAACTCTTATTAATAACTGCATTGTTTATTTCTAGATGATGATTGGCTGAATCATTCATAGGCTGACTATGAAGGAGTGAAGCTAGGGTGGTAAAATCTTGCATGTATAATTTCAATCTTTTTTTTATGAATATCTGTATTGTTTCTTTCCAGACACAAGGATTGGCTGGAAAGTTCATAGGCTGACTATGAAGGAAAAGTAATAGAGATGTAAAATCTTGTATGTATTAATTTTAATTCTTCTTATTAATAAGTGCATTGTTTCTTTCTAGGTAAGATTTATAGGAAACATTTATAGGCTTATGAAGGAATGAAGCTTGACCTATGAAATCTTGCATGCATTAATTTTAACTCTTCTTATTAATAACTGCATTGTTTATTTCTAGATGACGATTACCTGAAAAGTTCATAGGCTGACGATGAAGGAGTGAAGTAGGGTGGTAAAATCTTGCATGCATTAATTTTAATTCTTCTTATTAATAACTGCATTGTTTATTTCTAGATGATGATTGGCTGAATCATTCATAGGCTGACAATGAAGGAGTGATACTAGGGTGGTAAAATCTTGCATGTATAATTTCAATCTTTCTTATTAATATTGTTTCTTTCCAGACACAAGGATTGGCTGGAAAGTTCATAGGCTGACTATGAAGGAAAAGTAATAGAGATGTAAAATCTTGTATGTATTAATTTTAATTCTTCTTATTAATAAGTGCATTGTTTCTTTCTAGGTAAGATTTATAGGAAACTTTTATAGGCTTATGAAGGAATGAAGCTTGACCTATGAAATCTTGCATGCATTAATTTTAACTCTTATTAATAACTGCATTGTTTCTTTCCAGTCAAGAAGGGGGCTGAAACATTCATAGGCTGACTATGAAGAAGTGAAGCTTGGGTGGTAAAATCTTGCATGCATAATTTCAATCTTTCTTATTAATATCTGTATTGTTTCTTTCCAGACACAAGGATTGGCTGGAATGTTCATAAGCTGACTACAAAGGAGTGAAACTGGAGCAGCAAAATCTTGCATTCATTGATTTCAACTCTTCTTATTAATAAGTGCATTGTTTCTTCCCAAATAAAATAACAATGTCAATCATTATCTACTGTTTTCTTGGTTACTCTTCTCATATTTTAATAATATTTCCCTTTTCTTATTCCTTCACACTCAGAAACCCCTTGCATCGTAGTGGCTTCGCAGCCTTGTATGGGGGTGAAATGATAAAAAATTTAATCCTTGCTATCTCAAAAGTAGAGTGAAAAGTTCTCTGTAATATTAGAAAGTCAGCTCCTTTTCTTGGTAACATGACCCATGTATATTTCAGAAGAGATGCAAAAGTGTCAACTTCCTCCAGATGGAGCAAATCTACAGTGTGCTATTTAATCAGTGGGTGAAAGAGAGAAAGAGAAAAACAACATCATTGTGGTTTCTTTGATATGCCCTGACTAACCTTAACCACACCCTGTATGACCTGTGTCTCAGGAAACTACCCTCCCCAACCTTGGGAGATTTAATTTTTTTTTCAACTCAACCAACAAAGTTGGACAAAGGTTATATATTCACCCATTTTAGCCTGTCTGTCTATATAATATCTCCAAAAGTTCTTAATGGATTTTGTGGAAGTAGGAGGGCATGGGTTGAAAAATATGACTGATAAAATTTTGTGGCAGATTTACAAATTTTTTTCAATAGTCAGTCAGTTAAGTGCCATACATGATACATGCTTTGAACAATCATATCTCAAAAGAGACATGACTGACTGGGCAGAAGATTATCCCCGCAGTAGGTTGCCATTGCTTTCTGCAGTAGACTGGTTGCCAGCCAAGGAATCTGTCCTATTATTTAACCCATAACTGGAGGGAAGAGATGGATTAATACCTTTCCCAAGGGTATTTGTGCATAAGAAAGGAATTCAACTAAAATTCGAACTCAGCTACCCGAGATTTGTCGTTCAGAGTCGATATCCACTGCACCACAAGGCACATCCTAGATTTCAATATATGTTCTCATAATCCTCACTTCCAACCATCTTTTCTTTCACTAATATCACTACTTATTCACAAAAGTTCATCAGGTCAGTGGCTTACTATCTTCTCCTGTCTACCTTGCCCTCAATATGCTACATAAGGGTTAAGTTTTCAAAGATTTCCTCCCTCAGTATATGTCTAAGGAATTTCAGTTGTCTCTTACTGATTTTTAGTGTACTTTCTGTGACCATTTTCTTTAACATTTTATTGTTGCTTACTTGCTCCACCCATAGAATTTTCTGCTGAACCAAATTTCTGCTGCCTCTAGTTTTTTCCTCATCCTTGGGGAGATTGTTCAACATTCACTGCCATACAAAAAGATTCCCTTCCGCTTACTTGCTTTCTCGATAGCTACAATAGTCATCTCTTGTCTCACTAACTTACATCCTCTCTTTCATGCTTTTTTCTCCGTCCACTCCACTCTCATCAGTATTCTCTTCCTTCTCATACTCACCTCCTGACACCCTCTGTAACCTGTCACTCTTTCTCATAACATTCCTCCTATGTAACCTCCTGCACAACAGTGGCAGTAAAATGCATTGCTTGGGGCCACACGATTATGAGAAAAAATATATAAGATATCACTTGTGTTAGTAATTCTATCATATCTAATCTAAACTTATTTATAAATGGAACTTTGTGTGCGTGTCTGTCCGTTACCTATAGACTCTGAAACGGCTGAACCAATTTTCTTGAAAATTTACACAGTTGTGCTGTAAGCGTCTGTGGGTGTTCTTAGCTAGGTCTTGTGTCAAAAATCGATAATCAAAAAAATCAGGTTATAGAAGGAGTGGTCCGATTTTAATCAAATTTGATACACTCATAGACAAAGACATAAGAAACGATATTCAGAAGTTCCAAGGTTGCAGTTTTTACAATAGTGCAGAAATTAATAATATATATATATATAAAAGGCAAGATGTTTGTGTGTGTATGTTTATCTGCCTCTATGTCTCTATTTTTTCAGCCCTTTTATTTTAGTTTTTGCTTCGGGTTTGGCTCTAAGTAGGTATAATTGTAGTTCTTAGTCTCAGCCATGATACCATTTACTCAGAGGACTTATTTAGCCTTCAAAATTCAGTTTACGATGAAAAAAACTTATTTGATATCAATACCAATAAATCAAAATTTGACATGCATCCAATCATTTTTTTTTTTTCAGTCTACGGTTTCGCTTTAACTTGAAACAACTATTGCTTTTTAGTCTTTCGTGCCAACGTCCAAAGAGTCTGAGCTCCAGGACCATGGATTAGTTTTAAAGCTTTCATTATACCTGAGCAATGCCGGGCTATACTACTAGTTTATCATATAGTAATCAAAAACTCTTTTCTTTATTTTTTAACAATTTTTTTCCATTTCTCAGCTTCTGGCTTAGCTTTTGGAATGCTTCTTTTGCTAATTTAATGCATACTTCAGATCTCAATGTCACATTTTTCATCCCCTGTTAAAACACTTCCCAGATATCTTAATAGTATCACAAGTTTCTCAGGATAGCACTGATTTGGGTCTTGTCAATACACTACACACTCTTCTGGAGAGATTGTCTAGAATGAAGAGGATCAATGATACAAAAAAGCATCAGGATTTCTTTGTTTCTAACAATACATTTCCATTTCTCAGCACCATACTTAGCTTTTGGAATGCTTCTTTCACTAGTTAAATGCATACTTTGGATCTCGGTGCTGCATTTTCTACCCCTGTTATCAGGTTGGTGCAAAAGTTTTTACCAGTTTGTAAAAGGGGCATTTTATATCATTGTAATTTGAGCTGAGTTCGAATTCTAGCTGAATTCATTGCATTCACTTAAGCGCAAATACCCTTGGAAAAGGTATTAATCCATCTATTCCTTCCAGTTATGGGTTAAATAACAGGACAGATTGGGTAAGCAACCAGTCTACCGCAGAAAGCAATGGCAACCTACTGCGGGATAATCTTCTGCCCAGTCAGTCATGTCCCTTTCGAGACATAATCGCCCAAGCATATATCATGTATGGCACTTAACTGACTGAATTTATTTTATGCATATTGTTATTACTTAAACATATCACTATGATTAATTTACAACTTTTTCTCTCAGATTATTTAAGCATCATTCATAGTTTTCTGCAATATTCTCACCCATGTTCTTTCCATCTAACAAACACATTAGGCATGCTCTACTCTATAAGTTTCACAGAGGTTCCAATGCAAATGCAAAGTGTTTCTTGTTGCAAATCTTTGCTTTCACGACACCTTCAGACACGATTTTTGAGTAGGCTTGTCACAGGTCATGAAAAGTGGATTCTCTATCATAATGTTAAACGTCGGCGATCGTAGATAAATCGAGGAGAAAGACCAGTTCAGCAACTGAGAGCATGACTCCACTCCAAAAAGATCATGTTGAGCAAATGGAATCAAGTTATAGAAAGCAAAGGTCATTATTGTCATGAATAAAGATTTTCAAAAACACAGTTCTTCATTTTCAACATTTTCAAGATGAAATTTTAAATCGACCAAAACTTTTACACCGACCTGATATATATATGTCAGTGCAAATGCTTTTTGCCAGTTTGTAAAAGAGGTATTTTAAATCATTGTAATTTATTTTATACATATTGTTATTACTTAAACATATCAACATGATTAATTAATAAGTTTTTACTTCAGACTATTCAAGCATCATCTATACATTTCTGCAATATTCTCAACCATGTTCTCCAGAGAACCTGCGACAATGTGTTTCTTATTGTGAATCTTTACTTTCACGACACTTCAGACGCCATTTTTGGGTAGGCTTGTCAAAGGTGATGACAAGTGCCATCTTGCCCCATCCTGCATATTCTCCTGACCTCGCTCCTTTGGATTATCACTTATTTTGAGGATTACAAAACTATTTAGTCGGCCTTAGGTTAACATCACAAGAAGAAATTGAACATGGGTTAGATTCATATTTCTCATCAAAACCTAAAGAATTTTACAAGTGAACCATTTATAAGCTCGTTGACAGATGGAATCATTTATAAAGAGCAAAGATCGTTATTGTTATGAATAAAGATTTTCAAAAACACAGTTTTTTCTTTTTAAAATGAAATTTTAAATCAGCAAAAACTTCTGCATCAACCTGAAAAACACTTCCCAGGTATATGAATTTCCACACCTGCTTGATATTTATATTTCCAATTTGTAACTCAAATCTCAGGAATTTTCTCTTGTTGATCACTAGACTTTCTGTTTTCTTGGAAGTTGATGGTTCATCCTTTTACCCCTCTTTCTTTTACCACCCTGTCTAGAAGATCCTTTAGTTTCCTTTCCAAGTCAGCCATAAAAAAAAGAAACAAACTAAACTGCGATTGTTTAAGCATAGTAAAAAGACATTTTTAGTCTCCATCAGCATGGCTGATACTAACCTCCAAGAGAGCAACTCATTGTGCCTAAGGGTAATTGCACAGAAGGGATACAACGAACCCAAATGGAATTGGAACTCAGCTCTTCAATTTTTAATTCCAAGCCATTATCCATTACACCACCCACATATTCAAGCTTACAGCATCTGGTATTCCCAAGCAGTTACCCATCTACATCTTGACCCAGCTCAAAATTGCTTAACTTCGGTGATGATACAAGAACTAGTATTTGAACATGATATGGCTGTAATATATTTTAGAAGTAAACTAAGCAATTTCAAATTTTGTCAAATTCTGTCATATAGTTAAAGGACTGCCATAGAAAGTTTGCACTATAAATTTGTTAATATATTTTGGAATTAAGTCGAGCAATTTAGAAAACATAAATAAAAGATAAATTTATTAAATTTTATGCTTCATAAAATCAATTTGTAAACCAGCAGATTTTTTCAATCATTTTACCCCAAGCAAGGCAACAAGGCCACTAAAATGCAGGTGGTTACAGAGAGTGAAAGAGAATGGGAAGACTGAAGTGAGAAAAAGGACAATAAAAGAACAGGATTCAGGAAGACAGAAGATGGCATTTGACATTGCATTTAAATTTTTAAAATTTGTAGATGACAGGGGAGCAAGAAATCAAGAATTCTACACAGGTAAGAAGTGCAAAACAACATTAGAATAAAACATACAGTTGCATCAAGCTCATCCAACAGTAAAATGGTGAGACCTACTTTCCAATCTAGTAGCACACTTCAATTCATGGAGTTGAGGCATTAAGGAAAAAAACTCAGAACAATTTCCATGAAAATATGTATAGAAAAAATAAAGAGAAGCCACATCATGTTGGTGATAAAGTGACTGAAGTCAAGATGTCAGGTCAAAATTGATTACATTAATTTAGTCTAAATTTTTTTTTTACATAATATCCTTTCAGGCCAGAGGTGAACATGGTCCTTCACAGCTTTCTTTTCTTTATTATTTATCAATTACCATATTTTTACAATTATAATCATTTGATCCCAAGCAAGGCAGTACTGCCACTGGTGCACAGGGGGTTATATAAAAGGTGATAAGAAAGAGGAACAAGTCACAGAGGGTGTCAGAGAATGGATAAGAGAAGGATGAGAACACTGTTGTGAAGACAACTGCATGAGAGTAGAGTGGAAAGGGAAAAAAACATGATACAAAGGTTGTCAGGGAAAGTGTTGTGGGATCACCCCTTTTTGTATACAACAATGGACTCACCTGATGTGTACATATAATCCTGCCAATACAGAGATCAGCAGTTGTAAAGCAGTTGGCTTTGCTGCTATGACACTGTCAGCTCTCTGCTTCCGAGCAGAGAGCAATAACCCAGTCGAGGTTCCGCCGAAGGGTAGAAACACGACTGGGCAAAAATAGACAGACATTTTTTGGCCGGGCCATATAGCCCGGAAATCCCAGTCATAACTGACCATGTGTCACATGTTGCCCTTACTGGGAGGGACAACTAAATATAGTTGTAAAGCAGTTGCTTAGTTGGTCAGTAAGTTGGTGCAGAGTTAGTTGGAGTTGTTTAGATATAGACTCATTACCCGGACATACTATTTCACTGCAAGACTGTATATATTGATTTCTCCTAATAGTATTCCTGAAATGACTAACCCGCATTCCAGTTTGTATATTTTGTTCAATATAACTTACATTTTCTATCTCCATATCTGTTTTTGTTATTTATTATTTTGTGTGGTTTCTCACCCGGAGTCCACAACAGAAAGAATGTCAGTAAAGGAGATAAAAGATGGCAATTGACATTGCATTTAAATTTTTGGAGATTATAGCTGTCAGGGAAGCAAGTATATGGAAAAGAATTCCACAGATGTGAAGTGCAAGGAAAAAAGCTGGTAGAGTAGAAGTTGCAGTTACATTTGATCAGTTTCACTGCAAAAGTGTGGGACCTAGTTACTCGTCTAGTAGCTTGAGTAAATTCATGTAGAAGGGGCAATAGGGAGCTAAGCTCATTGGAGCAAAAGCCATGAAAGTATTTGTAAAAAAGGGAAACCACATTACATCGATGAGAAAGTAACTGGAGTTGAGCTACCAGGTCTGGATCAATTACATTGCAGATTGTCCATTGGTTTTTGTCAAAACCCTGAAATAAATAGCAGGGGTACCCAACCAAATGTGACAGCAGTATTCAATGCATGGGCAGATGGTAGATTTATATATGTGTGCAAGATGGATTCAGACGAGAAAAACTTCCTTGCCCTACACAGTGAACCGACCTTCCTAACTGAAGATTTAGCTGTAGTCATTCCACTTGAGGTCGACTTATACTTAGAATATATATTAGAGTAGTTTCCTATTGACTTCACAATTTGGAATTTAAAATTTTCGATTTTCTAAGACTGGTTACCACCCAAGGATAGAGAGCCCAGCATACCCTGCTATCATCTTAAGGATTAAAAGTGGGAGGAGTGAAGAAGCAGTACATCATTATCTCATGTGCTGGAATTGGTGATCTTGGGGTTTAGTGTCTACATTTATGATGGTAATTTTTGAGGGCACTTGGTCAGTTGCACCATTGAAACAAATGTCGACTAAGAATGAAGTTTCTGTGTGAATTTCTAGTATAAGGAATTATCATTATGTACACTATTTATATCGGGACTATTGTTTTCATTTTTGTTGTTATTATAACAAAATTTTGGCCATTGTGACTTTTTGCCTTCACCAAGTGTATATCTATTCAAGTAACCTACAGGAAATTCAAGACTGAACCCTTTGTCTAATCTATGAGGGTAGACAGTTCTTGTTCCACTGCCCATGTCTAAGAAAATCTCGTCTAGATCTTAATTTTAGTACTGCTCAGTTACTGCTTGCCATTTCCACTGAGTCCAAGGATTGAACTCACATCATTTAACATCCATTTCCATGCAAGGTTGGATGGGATTTTCTTGATGGCTCCATAATGGAAACAACATGAAAATACTGGAGTAAGTTCTACAGCTGTATGCCCTTACTAATACCAACCAGTTTAGAAGACTGGAAACTCAGTGCTTTTATTGAGACATCATTTCTAGAAAGTTTACCTAGTTTAGAGAGTTCAGCCTACTCTATTCTACACAGAGCTTTTTATTTCAGACATTTCCTTTTCTTAGACAAGTTACTATCCAAAGCTAAAGACTCTTACGCAGTCTAACTTTTTTTTCTCTTAAATGACCCCAGTTTAGGGGTTATTTGCCCAATGTTTGAATCTTAACAGGTGCTACCACCCCGAGTCAAGGTGGACATGTGAACAACAGCAATTAAGAGGTGGTTCCATGTTCCTCTAAACCTCTCAATCAGAGGTCTTACTGCCAGATGAAGTTTATTGTCATACTGAGGAAAAACCCACATTTATTAATATGAAGTATTGAAATTCAAAATAAAAGCAAGCACCTTTTCAGGTATAATAATTTGAGATCTTAAATCCAGATTGGAGACTAGTTTTCTTAGGCTACTAGATTGAGACTAGTTTTCTTAGGCTACTAGATTGAAAGACTAGTTTTCTTAGGCTACTAGATTGGAGACTAGTTTTCTTAGGCTACTAGATTGGAGACTAGTTTTCTTAGGCTACTAGATTGAGACTAGTTTTCTTAGGCTACTAGATTGGAGACTAGTTTTCTTAGGCTACTAGATTGGAGACTAGTTTTCTTAGGCTACTAGATTGGAGACTAGTTTTCTTAGGCTACTAGATTGGAGACTAGTTTTCTGCTACTAGATTGGAGACTAGTTTTTCTTAGGTTACTAGATTGGAGACTAGTTTTCTTAGGCTACTAGATTGGAGACTAGTTTTCTTAGGCTACTAGATTGGAGACTAGTTTTCTTAGGCTACTAGATTGGAGACTAGTTTTCTTAGGCTACTAGATTGAGACTAGTTTTCTTAGGCTACTAGATTGGAGACTAGTTTTCTTAGGCTACTAGATTGGAGACTAGTTTTTCTTAGGCTACTAGACGGGAGACTAGTTTTCTTAGGCTACTAGATTGGAGACTAGTTTTTCTTAGGCTACTAGATTGGAGACTAGTTTTCTAGGCTACTAGATTGGAGACTAGTTTTCTTAGGCTACTAGATTGGAGATTAGTTTTTAGGCTACTAGGATTGGAGATTGGTTTTTAGGCTACTAGATTGGAGACTAGTTTTCTTAGGCTACTAGATTGAGACTAGCTTTAGGCTACTAGATTGGAGACTAGTTTTCTTAGGCTACTAGATTGAGACTAGTTTTCTTAGGCTACTAGATTGGAGACTAGTTTTCTTAGGCTACTAGATTGGAGACTAGTTTTCTTAGGCTACTAGATTGAGACTAGTTTTCTTAGGCTACTAGATTGGAGACTAGTTTAGGCTACTAGATTGGAGACTAGTTTTCTTAGGCTACTAGATTGAGACTAGTTTTCTTAGGCTACTAGATTGGAGACTAGTTTTCTTAGGCTACTAGATTGGAGACTAGTTTTCTTAGGCTACTAGATTGGAGACTAGTTTTCTTAGGCTACTAGATTGGAGACTAGTTTTCTTAGGCTACTAGATTGGAGACTAGTTTTCTTAGGCTACTAGATTGGAGACTAGTTTTCTTAGGCTACTGGATTGGAGACTAGTTTTCTTAGGCTACTAGATTGGAGACTAGTTTTCTTAGGCTACTAGATTGGAGACTAGTTTTCTTAGGCTACTAGATTGGAGACTAGTTTTCTTAGGCTACTAGATTGGAGACTAGTTTTCTTAGGCTACTAGATTGGAGACTAGTTTTCTTAGGCTACTAGATTGGAGACTAGTTTTCTTAGGCTACTAGATTGGAGACTAGTTTTCTTAGGGTTACTAGATTGGAGACTAGTTTTCTTAGGCTACTAGATTGGAGACTAGTTTTCTTAGGCTACTAGATTGGAGACTAGTTTTTAGGCTACTAGATTGGAGACTAGTTTTCTTAGGCTACTAGATTGGAGACTAGTTTTCTTAGGCTACTAGATTGGAGACTAGTTTTCTTAGGCTACTAGATTGGAGACTAGTTTTCTTAGGCTACTAGATTGGAGACTAGTTTTCTTAGGCTACTAGGATTGGAGACTAGTTTTCTTAGGCTACTAGATTGGAGACTAGTTTTCTTAGGCTACTAGATTGGAGACTAGTTTTCTTAGGCTAGCCAGATTGAGACTAGTTTCTTAGGCTACTAGATTGGAGACTAGTTTTCTTAGGCTACTAGATTGGAGACTAGTTTTCTTAGGCTACTAGATTGGAGACTAGTTTTCTTAGGCTACTAGATTGGAGACTAGTTTTCTTAGGCTACTAGATTGGAGACTAGTTTTTAGGCTACTAGATTGAGACTAGTTTTCTTAGGCTACTAGATTGGAGACTAGTTTTCTTAGGCTACTAGATTGGAGACTAGTTTTCTTAGGCTACTAGATTGGAGACTAGTTTTCTTAGGCTACTAGATTGAGACTAGTTTTCTTAGGCTACTAGATTGAGACTAGTTTTCTTAGGCTACTAGATTGGAGACTAGTTTTCTTAGGCTACTAGATTGGAGACTAGTTTTCTTAGGCTACTAGATTGGAGACTAGTTTTCTTAGGCTACCAGATTGGAGAGACTGTTTTAGGCTACTAGATTGGAGACTAGTTTTCTTAGGCTACTAGATTGGAGACTAGTTTTCTTAGGCTACTAGATTGGAGACTAGTTTTCTTAGGCTACTAGATTGAGACTAGTTTTCTTAGGCTACTAGATTGGAGACTAGTTTTCTTAGGCTACTAGATTGGAGACTAGTTTTCTTAGGCTACTAGATTGGAGACTAGTTTTCTTAGGCTACTAGATTGGAGACTAGTTTTCTTAGGCTACTAGATTGGAGACTAGTTTTCTTAGGCTACTAGATTGAGACTAGTTTAGGCTACTAGATTGAGACTAGTTTTCTTAGGCTACTAGATTGGAGACTAGTTTTCTTAGGCTGTTCAGATTGGAGACTAGTTTTCAGGCTACTAGATTTGGAGACTAGTTTTCTAGGCTACTAGATTGGAGACTAGTTTTCTTAGGCTACTAGATTGAGACTAGTTTTCTTAGGCTACTAGATTGGTGACTAGTTTTCTTAGGCTACTAGATTGGAGACTAGTTTTCTTTAGGGTTACTGGATTGGAGACTAGTTTTTCTTAGGCTACTAGATTGAGACTAGTTTTCTTAGGCTACTAGATTGGAGACTCTAGTTTTCTTAGGCTACTAGATTGGAGACTAGTTTTCGGCTACTAGATTGGAGACTAGTTTTCTAGGCTACTAGATTGGAGACCAGTTTTCTTAGGTTACCAGATTGGACTGTGGGGTTTTCTTAGGCTACTAGATTGGAGACCAGTTTTCTTAGGCTACTAGATTGGAGACTGTTTTCTTAGGCTACTAGATTGGAGACTAGTTTTCTTAGGCTACTAGATTGGAGACTAGTTTTCTTAGGCTACTAGATTGGAGACTAGTTTTCTTAGGCTACTAGATTGGAGACTAGTTTTCTTAGGCTACTAGATTGGAGACTAGTTTTCTTAGGCTACTAGATTGGAGACTAGTTTTCTTAGGCTACTAGATTGGAGACTAGTTTTCTAGGCTACTAGATTGGAGACTAGTTTTCAGGGCTACTAGATTGGAGACTAGTTTTCTTAGGGCTACTAGATTGGAGACTTTAGTTTTCTTAGGCTACTAGATTGGAGACTAGTTTTCTGTAGGCTACTAGATTGGAGACTAGTTTTCTAGCTACTAGATTGAGACTAGTTTTCTTAGGCTACTAGATTGGAGACTAGTTTTCTTAGGGCTACTAGGGATTGGAGACTAGTTTTCTTAGGCTACTAGATTGAGACTAGTTTTCTTAGGCTACTAGATTGGAGACTAGTTTTTCTAGGCTACTAGATTGGAGACTAGTTTTCTTAGGCTACTAGATTGGAGACTAGTTTTCTTAGGCTACTAGATTGGAGACTAGTTTTCTTAGGCTACTAGATTGGAGACTAGTTTTCTTTAGGCTACTAGATTGGAGACTAGTTTTCTTAGGCTACTAGATTGGAGACTAGTTTTCTTAGGCTACTAGATTGAGACTAGTTTTCTTAGGCTACTAGATTGGAGACTAGTTTTCTAGGCTACTAGATTGGAGACTAGTTTTGTGGCTACTAGATTGGAGACTAGTTTTCTTAGGCTACTAGATTGAGACTAGTTTTCTTAGGCTACTAGATTGGAGACTAGTTTTCTAGGCTACTAGATTGGAGACTAGTTTTCTTAGGCTACTAGATTGAGACTAGTTTTCTTAGGCTACTAGATTGGAGACTAGTTTTCTTAGGCTACTAGATTGGAGACTAGTTTTCTTAGGCTACTAGATTGAGACTAGTTTTCTTAGGCTACTAGATTGGAGACTAGTTTTCTTAGGCTACTAGATTGGAGACTAGTTTTCTTAGGCTACTAGATTGAGACTAGTTTTCTTAGGCTACTAGATTGGAGACTAGTTTTCTTAGGCTACTAGATTGGAGACTAGTTTTCTTAGGCTACTAGATTGGAGACTAGTTTTCTTAGGCTACTAGATTGGAGACTAGTTTTCTTAGGCTACTAGATTGGAGATCAGTTTTCTTAGGCTACTAGATTGGAGACTAGTTTTCTTAGGCTACTAGATTGAGACTAGTTTTCTAGGCTACTAGATTGGAGACTAGTTTTCTTAGGCTACTAGATTGGAGACTAGTTTTCTTAGGCTACTAGATTGGAGACTAGTTTTCTTAGGCTACTAGATTGGAGACTAGTTTTCTTAGGCTACTAGATTGGAGACTAGTTTTCTTAGGCTACTAGATTGAGACTAGTTTTCTAGGCTACTAGATTGGAGACTAGTTTTTCTTAGGCTACTAGATTGGAGACTAGTTTTCTTAGGCTACTAGATTGGAGACTAGTTTCTTTAGGCTACTAGATTGGAGACTAGTTTTCTTAGGCTACTTGATTGGAGACTAGTTTTTCTTAGGCTACTAGATTGGAGACTAGTTTTCTTAGGCTACTAGATTGGAGACTAGTTTTCTTAGGCTACTAGATTGGAGACTAGTTTTCTAGGCTACTAGATTGGAGACTAGTTTTCTTAGGCTACTAGATTGAGACTAGTTTTCAGGCTATCAGATTGAGACTAGTTTTCTTAGGCTACTAGATTGGAGACTAGTTTTCTTTAGGCTACTAGATTGGAGACTAGTTTTCTTAGGCTACTAGATTGGAGACTAGTTTTCTTAGGCTACTAGATTGGAGACTAGTTTTCTTAGGCTACTAGATTGGAGACTAGTTTTCTTAGGCTACTAGATTGGAGACTAGTTTTCAGGCTACTGATTGATCAGTTTTCTTAGGCTACTAGATTGGAGACTAGTTTTCTTAGGCTACTAGATTGGAGACTAGTTTTCTTAGGCTACTAGATTGGAGACTAGTTTTCTTAGGCTACTAGATTGGAGACTAGTTTTCTTAGGCTACTAGATTGGAGATCAGTTTTTCTAGGCTACTAGATTGGAGACTAGTTTTCTTAGGCTACTAGATTGGAGACTAGTTTTCTTAGGCTACTAGATTGGAGACTAGTTTTCTTAGGCTACTAGATTGGAGACTAGTTTTCTTAGGCTACTAGATTGGAGACTAGTTTTCTTAGGCTACTAGATTGGAGACTAGTTTTCTTAGGCTACTAGATTGGAGACTAGTTTTCTTAGGCTACTAGATTGGAGACTAGTTTTTCTTAGGCTACTAGATTGGAGACTAGTTTTCTTAGGCTACTAGATTGGAGACTAGTTTTCTTAGGCTACTAGATTGGAGACTAGTTTTCTTAGGCTACTAGATTGGAGACTAGTTTTCTTAGGCTACTAGATTGAGACTAGTTTTCTTAGGCTACTAGATTGGAGACTAGTTTCTCTAGGCTACTAGATTGGAGACTAGTTTTCTTAGGCTACTAGATTGGAGACTAGTTTTCTTAGGCTACTAGATGGAGACTAGTTTTCTTAGGCTATCAGATTGGAGACTAGTTTTCTTAGGCTACTAGATTGGAGACTAGTTTTCTTAGGCTACTAGATTGAGACTAGGTTTTCTTAGGCTACTAGATTGGAGACTAGTTTTCTTAGGCTACTAGATTGGAGACTAGTTTAGGCTACTAGATTGGAGACTAGTTTTCTTAGGGCTACTAGATTGGAGACTAGTTTTCTTAGGCTACTAGATTGGAGACTAGTTTAGGCTACTAGATTTTGAGACTAGCTTTAGGCTACCAGATTTGAGACTAGTTTTCTTAGGCTACTAGATTGGAGACTAGTTTTCTTAGGCTACTAGATTGGAGACTAGTTTTCTTAGGCTACTAGATTGGAGACTAGTTTTCTTAGGCTAACAGATTGGAGACTAGTTTTCTTAGGCTACTAGATTGGAGACTAGTTTTCTAGTTACTAGATTGGAGACTAGTTTTCTAGGGCTACTAGATTGGAGACTAGTTTTCTTAGGCTACTAGATTGGAGACTAGTTTTCTTAGGCTACTAGATTGGAGACTAGTTTTCTTAGGCTACTAGATTGGAGACTAGTTTTCTTAGGCTACTAGATTGGAGACTTGTTTTCTTAGGCTACTAGATTGGAGACTAGTTTTTCTTAGGCTACTAGATTGGAGACTAGTTTTCTTAGGCTACTAGATTGGAGACTAGTTTTCTTAGGCTACTAGATTGGAGACTAGTTTTCTTAGGCTACTAGATTGAGACTAGTTTTCTTAGGCTACTTTAGATTGGAGACTAGTTTTCTGTGGCTACTAGATTGGAGACTGTTTTCTTAGGCTACTAGATTGGAGACTAGTTTTCTTAGGCTACTAGATTGGAGACTAGTTTTCTTAGGCTACTAGATTGGAGACTAGTTTTCTTAGGCTACTAGATTGGAGACTAGTTTTCTTAGGCTACTAGATTGGAGACTAGTTTTCTTAGGCTACTAGATTGGAGACTAGTTTTTCTTAGGCTACTAGATTGGAGACTAGTTTTCTAGGCTACTAGATTGGAGACTAGTTTTCTTAGGCTACTAGATTGGAGACTAGTTTTCTTAGGCTACTAGATTGAGACTAGTTTTCTTAGGCTACTAGATTGGAGACTAGTTTTCTTAGGCTACTAGATTGGAGACTAGTTTTCTTAGGCTACTAGATTGGAGACTAGTTTTCTTAGGCTACTAGATTGGAGACTAGTTTTCTTAGGCTACTAGATTGAGACTAGTTTTCTTAGGCTACTAGATTGGAGACTAGTTTTCTTAGGCTACTAGATTGGAGACTAGTTTTCTTAGGCTACTAGATTGGAGACTAGTTTTCTTAGGCTACTAGATTGGAGACTAGTTTTCTTAGGCTACTAGATTGGAGACTAGTTTTCTTAGGCTACTAGATTGAGACTAGTTTTCTTTAGGCTACTAGATTGGAGACTAGTTTTCCTTAGGCTACTAGATTGGAGACTAGTTTTCTTAGGCTACTAGATTGAGACTAGTTTTCTTAGGCTACTAGATTGGAGACTAGTTTTCTTAGGCTACTAGATTGGAGACTAGTTTTCTTAGGCTACTAGGATTTGGGAGACTAGTTTTCTTAGGCTACTAGATTGAGACTAGTTTTCTTGAAATATTGCCTAGACTGAGACTAGTTTTCTTAGGCTACTAGATTGGAGACTAGTTTTCTTAGGCTATCAGATTGGAGACTAGTTTTCATAGGCTACTAGATTGGAGACTAGTTTTCTAGGCTGTTAGATTGGAGACTAGTTTTCAGGCTTACTTAGATTGGATATCTGTTTTCTTAGGTCAGAGATTGGAGACTAGTTTTCTTAGGCTACTAGATTGGAGACTAGTTTTCTTAGGCTACTAGGATTGAGACTGCTTTTCTTAGGCTACTAGGATTGGAGACTAGTTTTCTAGGCTACTAGATTGGAGACTAGTTCTTCTTAGGCTATCAGATTGGAGACTACTATTTACATTATTACATTCAGACTATTCTTTGTTATTATCTCCTCATCATTTTTGTCTGAATTTCTGAAATGAGGAGTTATTATTTACATTCAGACTATTGTCCTCATCTTTGTTGTTATTATAAACCTGATCACCTACCTGAATTTCTAGGAGAAGGTGTTATCAACATTTACATTCTGACTAATATCCTCATTTTTGTTGTTATCATCACCTGATCGCCTTCTGTTTGAACATTTAGGATCAGAAGTTATCATTATTTCCACTATATTTAGATTATTGTCTTTATCTCACTATGACGAAAAAAAGATGGATTCATGCCTTTCCTAAGCACGTTAGTGTGAAAGTAAATTCTACAGACCAGAATTTGAACTCACCACACCAATTCTATTTTCATTGCCCATATTCATCACGCAATTCATATAGCCTTTTTCTAGTAATAATAATATATTTTTAACCAGTACCCTATTCCTGATAATCAGATTCTTGTAATCTTAGATGCAAGAATTTTAAACATGTCAAGAATTATTGAACCCCTACTGATATTCAGAAATGTATGCTAAGGTATCATTTGATTTGACTGTCGGGTGTAATTAGATGGGTGGGTACAAAAACATGACCTTTCTGAATGGCCTCTTTAAAGATGGCAAACCCTTGAGAGAATATACAAGATTTTTTTAATGCACTGATAGCATTTGAGCTGTGAAACACTAAATCTGTGAAGATTTTATCCTTAAATATTTACAAAGCAAACTATTCATGTAACATTTAAGATGTCCCTCATGTTAAAACCCAGACAAATAGTGCAACTAATCAAGCAATCTCGATTACTTAATCATTTTATTCCATTTGAATTTCGAGAGTATTTTATTTTACATTATTTACATTGTTTGGACTGTTGTATTCATCTTTATTGCCATGTTTATGGCGTTTCAGATGTTGTACACTCCAGCCTTCTTCAGGTGCTCGAAATTTTGAACCAAACGCTTTATTTCAATCACTGGGGTATATCATTCACATCCCATGTGTGATGCCACTTTCGGTAGTTATCTTTCCTTTAACTTAACTCACAGTGATTGAAATAAAGGGTTTGGTTTGAAATTTCTACCACCTGAAGAAGGCCTTTGCATGCAATGACCGAAACATCATAAACATAGCAATAAAGATGAAAACAACAGTCCAAATAATGTAAATACTACCTCATTTCAGAAGTATAGACAAATACTGAAGGATTTTTTCTTTAAAAATTCTGTTCAATAAGGTACCAGGTGTTCTGCAGGAGATATGTTCAAGACAAGATAGCTTGGCAGAGCTCATCCCTCTAAAAGCTGGTTTTCAATTCAAAGTTGTCCTTCTCTTAAACTACTTGCTCTGTCAAGCTTATAGAAACCAGTCTGCCCTGCTATTTAATTCACATGGATTTCTGCCTTTTTGAGAGGCATGTGTGCAAAGGCCAGATAGATGGAAAAAGAAACAGGGGAAAGCAGCAGATAACATATTTGAAGAACCTAATTGAGTAGAGGATGGAACGAGGGTTGCATGGTGTAACAGGAGAAAGCGTGCTAAGAGCCACCAGGGATAGGGAGACGTGGAAAGCCATGATCGCTTATATCCTGAAAGGACAAAGCACATAGAAGAAGATATATGCCAACTGTTTATAAGCAATTATAATGTGGATATAAAGTTGGGGTCAAATCTATATTATAATCAATATATAAACTGATCCCTCATTTTGTGACCATGCTAGTTTCTATACATTTATATTCTAGATTTATGGGCTAGAGAGGGGTTTTGGTGGTGTAACAGGAGAAAGCGTGCTAAGAGCCACCAGGAATAGGGAGATGTGGAAAGCCATGATCGCCCATGTCCTGAAAGAACAGGGCACATAGAAGAAGAACAAAACAACTTATAAAAATTTGTACTTGGCACTAACTCCATACCAATAGCACTTTTTGCATCATTGACCATTGCATTATCCATATATCCTTTCAAGCATAAAAGGCTAAATCCTAATTAATATTGGTTAAAGCATTTATTTGATACCAAAAATAGTTTCTAAAAAATAATCTCTATACCTGACAATGCACTTAATTCAAAACATTAAAGTACAGATTTACTGAAGATGATGTCAGAGGAAATCTAAAGTCCTTGGGTTAACAAGAATCACAACACTTTCCATGATGAATTTCAACTTAATATCAAAAAGCTAATTAGAGAACTAGAAATTAATAATTTTAATTTTTTTTTTCATGTGTATAAAACATGCCCATTTTAAATATATGGGTAACCAAAAACAACATTATCAGAAAATAAGATCGATGATAATAATAAATTTCAAACCAAAAACAACATTATCAGAAAATAAGATCGATGATAATAATAAATTTCAAACCAAAAACAACATTATCAGAAAATAAGATCGATGATAATAATAAATTTCAAACCAAAAACAACATTATCAGAAAATAAGATCGATGATAATAATAAATTTCAAACCAAAAACAACATTATCAGAAAATAAGATCGATGATAATAATAAATTTCAAACCAAAAACAACATTATCAGAAAATAAGATCGATGATAATAATAAATTTCAAACCAAAAACAACATTATCAGAAAATAAGATCGATGATAATAATAAATTTCAAACCAAAAACAACATTATCAGAAAATAAGATCGATGATAATAATAAATTTAAAGTCAACATTCCTAAAATTTGATTACAGAGAATATTTCCGATATTTTAAAAATTATGGAGTACTTAAAAATTTATATAACAAAGCATTCAACTATCATTTTCTTAAATTGTTTTAACAGATAAAGTCTCCATAGGATACCATAAATACAAATTTGAATTGAAGAGAAGTGTTTTCTTTCTGATTTATCTAAACTTATTTATAAATGGAACTTTGTCTGTGTGTGTCTATGTGTCCATTACCTATAGACTCCGAAACCGCTGAACTGATTTTCTTGAAAATTTACACAGTTGTACTATAAGCATCTGTGAGTGTTCTTAGCTAGGTTTTGTGTCAAGGTACCCCCCATAAATATCGATAATTGAAAAAAATCGGGTCATAGAAAGAGTGGTCCAATTTTAATCAAATTTGATACACTCATAGACAAAGACATAAGAAACGATATTCAGAAGTTTCAAGGTTGCAGTTCTTACAATAGTGCAGAAAATCTATTATATATATATATATATATATATATATAAAAGGCAAGATGTTTGTGTGTGTGTCTGTTTATCTATCTGTATGTCCTTTATGCAAATCCACAATTTTATCAGATTCTCACCAAGATTCACACAAATATTCTTTAGGCTGAGTCTGAGCTCCAGGACCATGGATTAGTTTTTTAAGCTTTCATTACACTCAAGCAATGCCGGGCTATACTGCTAGTTTATCTTAAATAAGTGGGTCTTTACTGTCAAAAATAAGAGCAAAATATTTATACTGATATGCCATTTAAAATGACAGCAACATATATATTGATGTACCGACTATTGACATTAAGACATAAGAAAAACACCCAAATAATCCAAACCCCTAGTGTGAAATATATATATATATATATATCCAATTGAGCAATATAGAGGAAGGGTAGACTTAAAAAAAAGCAGTTGCTACTCACGCATTTACGCATCGTTCATTCAGTAATGAATTCAATCATTCTCGAATACTGGCATCTGTTTACATTGTATATAACACACTAAAGTCTGCCTTCTTTCACTGAGCACCTATAACTCAGTGGTAGAATCACTGACTGATGTCAATTAGGTCGAGTTTCAATCCTGGCGAGAAGCAATCGGATGTCTAACTGTACTGATGAGCTGTGATACAGCAAAACAGATCTGTCTGCGGACAACTCTATATATATATATATATATATATATGCGTACAAATACACTCTGGTCTTTATTATAATAGTGAGGAGATATATATGTTCTTCCCTACTCAACGACACAGTTATTGCAAAGAAATAAAATAAGACACTGTTAAAAAGCAAACATGTGGCAGGAGTTTTCATAACTGGTAGTAAAGTTTAATAAATGGTAATAAAGAGAATGAACTGAACTGATCCTGCCTTGCTATTGTCACGCTGTCTATGAGTATGATAGGAGGGAAATATATATATATATGTTTAATTACTTAGTTTTTGGTCATAAAATTGGCTAGCCACAAGTGGAAATTTAAATAAAATATGTGAAATATCCAGACATAACGTGGAGTATAGTGAAAACAGCCAAGCCTTACAACGGTGGCAAAATATGAAGACTGTGCCAGGAAGAAAAGTTAGCGATTATGCTATTCCCAAACAAAAATGAATATAAATTATGACTACGTGTAATAATAACATAAAATACCTATTAAGTTCATACAACCATGGATAAAAACATGATAATTTCTTGTAATTTTAAAAATTACGTGTTCAAAAATTCCCCATTATGTGAGCGTTCAAAAAAAAATAAAATAAAAAAATAAAAAATAAATAAATTTTCAAAAAATCACAGCTACATGAGCGTTCTTAAAAGAGAAAAAAAAAAGAAAGTAAAATCAGTAATTGCAAATCACCTGAAGACACTACATGGTAGAAACCTAAGTCACATAATAACTCATTTACAAATGAAGAATATATATATATATATATATATAAAAACTTATCACTATACTCGTTTCAAAAAACCCTCCAAATATATACGCGAAAGGAAAAAATGGTTGTAAAAAAAGAAAGAGCTAAGCACGTGAACATCAGTCAAAGTACGTAGCCCAAAGAAAAAATTCGAGACGAGTAATCTATAACAAAATCTAAAATATATATATATATATATATATATATATATATATATATACATACACACTAGCAGGATAGCCCGGCATTGCTTGGGTATAATGACAGCTTTAAAACTAATCCATGGTCCTTGAGATCAGACTCTTTGGAAGTTGGCACGAAAGACAACAGAAAAAGCAATAGTTGTTTCCAGTAGACTGAAAGAAAAATGAATGGATGTAAGTCAAATTTTGAAGTTTGGTGAGAATTGGATAAAAATTGTGGATTTGTATAAAGGACATACAGACAGATAAACAGATACACACACAAACATCTTGCCTTATATATATATATATATATATATATATAATCAATTTTCTGCACTATTGTAAGAACTGCAACCATGAAACTTCTGAATATCATTTCTTATGTCTTTGTCTATGAGTCTATCAAATTTGATTAAAATCAGATCACTCCTTCTATAACCCGCTTTTTCAATTATCGATATCTATTGGAGGTACCTCGACACAAAACCTAGCTAAGAACACTCGCATATGCTTATAGTACAACTGTGTAAATTTTCAAGAAAATCTGTTCAGCCATTTCAGAGTCTATAGGTAACGGACACACACACACATACAAAGTTCCATTTATAAAATAAGTTTATATATATATATATATATATATATATATATATATAAAACAAATAAATACACAACAGTCTAGATAGACAGAATAATGCCTCCATGCACACAACTGAACCAGATGAATGACACTCTTGTTTTATTAGTACATTATATTACACAGATAAGCTATATGCAAATTGCTAGAGAATTCATTTCCGGACAGGAAGGAATAAAATTTTAAATGAATTAAAATATTTGCTCACCAAAAAAACTTAGAATTTCTACCTTTAAAACAGTACAACATTCATGATTCTGCTTCTAGAAAATAAACACATAGGCTAATGTTGTCTCCACCAGCATCTCTCTGTTCAACTGAGACAAAATGTACTTTTGTTAGAGGCTCATGCAGCAAGTACAATAATTTCAATATCTGGGAAATGTTTTAATTGAGGGCAGGAAGTGCAATACCAACATCAGATGGCACATTGAAATAGCAAAGATGTCTTCCAAAAGACAAGCAAAGTATTAAGAAAAAAGAAAATTTAGTTAGCAACAAACAAAAGAATACCAAACTGTTACATAATATCGATCATCTTATATGACAGTGAATGCTAGACAATTTTAGAGATAAAGAAAATATTTCCAAAATATCAAGTACCTTTTGTAAACAATTTTTATCAACACCAGCCTATTTTGTGTTTTATTATCTATTCTACTAACTGAGTGTATTTGTGATCTTATCATTTGAAATCAGAAATTTTATAAGTTAAGTATAAATTGCTAAAAATGTGAATTTGTATATAATGCAAACACTTTTTTGCCTTTTAGTCAGTCAGTTAAGTGCCATATGTGATACATGCTTTGAGTGATCATGTCTTGAAAGAGATGACTAACTGGGCAGATGATTATCTTGCAGTAGGTTGCCATTGCTTTCTGCAGTAGATTGGTTGCCAGCCAAGGCTATAGAACCTAATCTGTCCTATAACTTGACTTATAGCTAGAAGGAGAAGATATATATTATATTATTAAGTAGCAATTAATAGGGGATCAGTTTATTACTTCATATCAATAGAAAACTGTTCCCCAACTTTATGCCCAGTAGAAGCCTTAATCATGTTTCTATTATATTCAGTCAGTTAAATGCCATATGTGATACAAGCTTTGAGCGATCATGTCTTGAAAGAGATGACTGACTGGGCAGATGATTATCCTGCAGTAGGTTGCTATTGCTTTCTACAGTAGACTGGTAGCCAGCCAAGGCTATAGAACCCAATCTGTCCTATTATTTAACCAATAACTGGAGGGAAGAGACAGATTAATACTTTCCCAAGGGTATTTGTGTTTAAGTAAAAAAAATTCAACTGCAACTCGAACTCAGCACCCCGATTTGTCGTTCTGAGTTGATATCTACTGCACCACAACGCACATCCATTTTTGCCTTTAATTTACATTAAAAATTTCTAGTATTATACAAAAACAAATATGAAAGTAATTTTGAGTTTAATCTTCACTGTTTGATATGATTTTAATATATTTCTATACATTAATAAACTATGAAAAGAAATATTGTCTTTCATTAAGAAAGAAAAGAGAAACAAATATGATCGATATATCAAATACTTTTTAGTAAATAATTTTTGTCAACACGTGCTTACTAAGTGTTATGCTATCTAAAGTTGAGCACCAACATGTATACAGATTTACTTACTACTGAGCATCCTACATTAAGACATAAAAAAAGTAACCCATTACCCACTGAGCATGAGAGGAGTTATATATATATATATATATATATATATATATATATATATTAGAGAAAATTTTCAAAATTCAAAGGTGTCCGACACCTTTGAATTTTGAAAATTTTCTCTAATTTATATTGGCTCTGTATTCTTAATACATTGAGCTCTCTGCCTGCATCACTTTCTAATATTAAAAATTTTTAATATTGATTAGGATCAGGTTCTTGGAATTTACCTTCATACTCTTCCACTTCGGATTAAAGAAAAACAATATATATATATATATATATATATATTCATCTGATTTAAGAAATTTTAATTTTTTATATGTAGTGTGTGTGTATATATATATATATATATATATATATATATCTTTCGTTTCACACTCATGGAGAGAGAGACAATAGCGTGGCAGCATCAATTCAATTCATTCGCTTTACTACCAGTTATTAAATTCAGCGTCGGCTCAGTTGATTCTTATTACTACCAGTTATATATATATATATTGTGTATTTTGGCAGTATTTTTTCATTAATACAGGTTTCATTGAATAATATAGACAAGTTCTGTCTTTTTATTTTGTGTAAGATCCTTTCGTATGATCTCATTAGCTTGATAGTGTTGTCATGGAAAGACAAGAAATCGCAATAATTGTTGATTTTTTCATCAGGTCTGACCTTTCAGCTTACATAAAGGATGAACATTTAATGTTCAGCGAACATAGAACATTTAAATTATTAACAGAGTGGAGTTATACAGAGAAAATTATATATGTGTGTGTATATATATATATATATATATATATATATATATATATATATATACACACACACTGGTCTTTATTATAATAGAGAGTATATATATATATATATATATTTAATGTATCGAGGCAGCAAATAATTTTCTAAACATATGCTGTTAAATATAAGAGACAATGAATGACTATTATGTTTAATCATGAGCCATTCTAAATGTCATATTTTGGCTTTAATTTCAGGTGAAAATAAAGACAAAAATTCTCCAACATTTGGATAATGTTTTATTAATTTGCTTCTAAGCTTTCAGCTCACATGAGCCATCTTCAGAGAGGCTTCTTTACTACAACCATGCTCTCCTATAGACTTACATGTCATCTTTCTGATCAGAGTATAATTAAACATTTCTCTGAAAAACAATAACATGTAGGCAATAGCAGACAGATTTTGGTCAACAATACAGTGTTCTTTACTCATACACACAGTAAGAGGAACCTTCAGATATTGGAGGCCATGTACATCAAATCTAAACAACCAACACTCAATAAAATCACCTTTAAATCCGGACATAACACATTATTACATTGCATTTGAATACATGGCTTTGTTGTCATTTCGTGCTATCACGGGTTTGACGTCATAGAACCGCATGACAAATTTAAGAACTGCATTTATTATTTTTGGTAACTATTGCCATTGCCAAGCAGAGGTTTTATGTCAACACAAAATAAAATTGATGGTGGATGTGATTGTATTACCATCTAAATAACATCTCTGAAGATGGCTCATGTAAGCCGAAAGCTTAGAAGCAAATTAATAAAAAATTATCCAAATGTTGGAGAATTTTTGTCTTTATTTTCAACTGAAATTAAAACCAAAATATGACATTTAGAATGGCTCATGATTAAACATAATAGACATTCATTGTCTCTTATATTTAACAGCATATGTTTAAAAAAAAAAAAATATATATATATATATATACATATATATATATATATATATATATATATGTATATATAAAAGAAAAATTAAGACAGACATTATTTAATGGTGAATCAAAAGTATAGATTCGTGTAAAATCTTTTGTAAAATAAAGACAGAAGCTGAT
Organism: Ascarosepion bandense; assembly: GCA_037127315.1. Lineage (NCBI taxonomy): Eukaryota > Metazoa > Mollusca > Cephalopoda > Sepiida > Sepiidae > Ascarosepion > Ascarosepion bandense. Next base: position 5,013,658 of record JBBBDQ010000913.1, read on the forward strand.
GATGGTTTGCTTGCTATACCCACACTGCATGCTTATATATATATATATATATATATATACATACATACACACACACACACACACACACAATGGTCTTTATTATAATGGAAAGTGTGTGCGTGTGTGTGCATCTATATATCTAAACTTATTTATAAATGGAACTTTGTATGTGTGTGTGTGTGTCAGTTGCCTATAGACTCCGAAACAGCTGAACCAATTTTCTTGAAAATTTACACAGTTGTATTATACGCGTCTGCGAGTGTTCTTAGCTAGGTTTTGTGTCGAGATACCCCTGATAAATATCGAAAATCAATAATTGAAAAATCCAGTTATAGAAAGAGTAGTCCGATTTTAATCAAATTTGATACACTCATAGACAAAGATATTCAGGAGTTTCAAGGTTGCAATTCTTACAATAGTGCAGAAAATCGATTATATATATATACATATATATATATATATATATATACACAAAAGGCAAGATGTTTGTGTGTGTGTCTGTTTATCTGTCTGTATGTCCTTTATACAAATCCACAATTTTTATCCAATTCTTACCAAACTTCGCACAAATATTCTTTAGGCTGAGTCTGAGCTCCGGACTATGGATTAGTTTTAAAGCTTTCATTACACCTGAGTAATGCCGGGCTATACTGATAGTATATATATATATATATATATATATATATAGGTAGAATAAATCTAAGCAAGAGCCAACAGACCTACCTAGGGTATTACCCTGACGAGCCGTAGGGTGAAACCTAGGTAGGTCTGTTGGCTTTTACTTAGATTTATTCTTTCTTTGTTGCTCTACTATTGTATTGAGCGCTTTAGTGTTAGGGTTCTCGTCTCAGGGTTTTTTTCTTTCCTGCGAGTATTTTGACGTATGTTCAAGTACTTAGTTTGTTTCTTTTTTTTTTACTTCCCCTTTTTTTCCCCCTCTGAGTTTGTTCTCGGTGTGTTTTTCCAGATGAACTGAAATAAATATATATATATATATGTATTTATTATTACTTTAGAACATGTACAGGTAGTTAACTACCTGATGAGACATTGGTCATTCAATGTCAAAACAAAATGTACAATTTTGTAGTAGTTTGTACATGTTCTAAAGTATAATAAATATTTATTGCTCTATTATTGTATTGAGCACTGTTTTAAAATAACATTTTGAACATTGCAATTATTTTCTTTGTTCCTTATTCATTTGGAGATATATATGTACATATATAAAAACAACAGTCTTAATTAAAATAGAGAGTATATATATATATATATATATAAAATACATAACAGTCTTTATTATAATAGAGAGGATTATGCTGAGTGTATTTATAAGTTTGCTGTTCCAAATAAATGGTTTGAAAAGGTAAGTAAAAATTCTGGAAACGTGTACTTGCATATAATACAACCACCATTTTGGATTTAATTTGCATTCCAAATTTATCATATTATACTCGAGAAAATATGATACTGAACACTTTTTCTGGTGCAGATGTACTTTATATTTTTATGAAACTTACATCGCCTGTTCTCAATGCACACTGCTTACTCTTATCATACACATATATGCTTTTCAATGTCTTTACAAAACTTATATTACATGCTGTTGATATATATATATATATATATACACACACTACCAGCCATAAGGCCACCCCAGTTTAAAAAAAAAAAATGATGTATTTCATACTATTTTTAATATTTACTGCGAAGTGGAAAATTCTGAATGAAAATAGAATGGATTTTTTTTTTTTGTTATTACTTTGCAAAATTTTACAGCAACCAGGAAGCCTTTGCTTTGGCCAGCCAATAAGAAGAAGAGACTAGCATGAGAAAGAGACCACAAAAACTGTACACCAGAACAGTTCATTTGATGCACATGTTATTGTGCAATATTAACAAAATAACCATTATATTTTCATTCAGAATTATTCACTTGGCAAGAAATACTAAAAATAGTATGAAATACATCATTTCTTTTAAAAAACTCAGGTTGCTTAATAATCATGGCTGGTAGTATATATAGTGTGTATTTAGGCAGTATTTTTTCATTGATGCATGTTTCATTAAATAATGGGTCTGATTTTAATCAAATTTGATGCACTCATAGACAAAGACATTAGAAGCAATATTCAGAAGTTTCACGATTGCAGTTCTAACAATAGTGCAGAAAATTGATAATATATATATATATATATATATATATATATAAAAGGCAAAATGTTTGTGTGTGTGTGTGTGTGCGTTTATCTGCCTGTATGTCTGTATATTTTTTCAGCCCTTTTATTTTAGTTTTTGCTTCGGGTTTGGCTCTAAGTAGGTATAATTGTAGTTCTTAGTCTTAGCCATGATACCATTTACTCAGAGAACTTATTTAGCCTTCAAAATTCAGTTTACAACGAAAAAAACTAATTTGATATCGATACCAGGAAATCAAAATTTGACTTACATCCATTCATTTTTCTTTCAGTCTATGATTTCACTTTAACTGGAAACAACTATTGCTTTTTAGTCTTTCATGCCAACGTCCAAAGTGTCTGAGCTTCAGGACCATGGATTAGTTTTAAAGCTTTCATAACACCCGAGCAATGCCAGGCTAGACTGCTAGTTTTACATAATTAGGTTACGATAAAATTTTTATTTTATATAAATATGTTGCAAAATAGACTCAAAACAGCAACTGTGAACCACCAGGTATTTCCGCCCCCCTCACATTGCTTTATAGCCATCATGTACCCACAATCCACCGGCATCCTCCTGCTATCCCACAATGCACTGCGCATTTTTGTGTACAAAAATGCAACGCAAGTACCCACTCATTCCTTTACATTATCCAGCAGAAAAAAAAAAGGGATTACGTCGGGGCGGCAAGTGCTCTTTTACTTAACTTCATTTCAGCTGCAGAGGCCTTACACACCAAGCAAACACAGGCCCTCTTTTGGCGGGGACAAGGTGAGTCGCAAATAGCAGTACCAGCCGCAGGTTGGTGTCTGTCACAAAATACTTGAATACAACTTTATGAAATATTCATTGGGGTGTAATGCTATCGGCTCGGAATGAGAAATTGGTGAGCCAAGTTTGAATTTCAGTCAAATTTATTTAATTCACTTATGCACAAATCCCCTTGAGAAAGGTATTAAACCATCTCTTTTTCCAGCTATGGGTTAAATAGCAGAACAGATTGGGTTCTGTAGCCTTGGTTGGCAACCAGTCTATTGCAGAAAGTAACAGCAACCTACTATGGGAAAATATTCTACCTAGTCAGTTATGTCTCTTTCAAGATATCATCACCCAAGTATCACGGATGGCAATTGACTAACTGACCTGATGAAATCCGAGATGTAGTAGAGTGGAGAGTCCTGTATCATAGATTCAGAACAGGGGGCATGAGTCCCCTCCACTGGCCCTGATTAGAGTACTCAACCTCAATTATTTTCAGATGGCTGCATATAACAATTTTCTGTGTTAAATAAAACAAGCCAATTCAAAATATCTGTATATTTATCCAAATTATCTGATTTTAAAAACAGGTGTTATATTTTGTCATGAGCATATGCAGAGCAGGTAAAATGTTAACATTCCAATAATGAGATCTGGTGCTCTTTGGTTATCTCAACACTTTTGCTACTACAGACATATTTAAAATGTTAACATTCCAATAATGAGATCTGGTGCTCTTTGGTTATCTCAACACTTTTGCTACTACAGACATATTTAAAATGTTAACATTCCAATAATGAGATCTGGTGCTCTTTGGTTATCTCAACACTTTTGCTACTACAGACATATTTAAAATGTTAACATTCCAATAGAATCTTGAGTTATAACATACTACAGACATATTTAAAATGTTAACTTCCTTTGAGATCTGGTGCTCTTTGGTTATCTCAACACTTTTGCTACTACAGACATATTTAAAATGTTAACATTCCAATAATGAGATCTGGTGCTCTTTGGTTATCTCAACACTTTTGCTACTACAGACATATTTAAAATGTTAACATTCCAATAATGAGATCTGGTGCTCTTTGGTTATCTCAACACTTTTGCTACTACAGACATATTTAAACTTATGCTCTCTTCTGTTGGTTTGTATATACAGGGTGGTTTGACAGTAAGTGGAATGGGTTTGTGAATTGGTTCTATAACTATAATGGTGTTCTTCATGTCTATGGTATTTGTGCTATATTATTTTAAATTCTATGACTAAATTTATTCAAAAGCAGTTCATGAATATCTTGATGAAACATTTCCTAAGAAATGGATTAACTGATGAGGTCCAATTGATTGGCCAGCATGTTCACCTGACTTCAACCCAACAGATTTTTTCTTATGGAGAGTACTAAAAAAAAAAAAAGTTTATAGTTGAATACCAAGAAGTGTTTAGGGATTTGAAAAATTACATAAGTGATGCATTTCAAGAAATTAATACACAAAGAGACTTGTGCAAAAGTGTTTGTCAAAGTGTGAGGGGATAGATTTCAAAGCAGTATAAATTGTGATGGACAACAGTTGAGTAAAATGTGATAAAATTTAAGTACTTTTGTATTATTGTACACAAAATTTAATTGTCAACGTAATAATTGTATTAGTAAATTGTATATGCAATCTCAAAATAAATATCATTTACTGTTTACCTACTTTTGGACCACCTGGTACATTAAACTTTAACTGTAAAAATTAAATGAATTATATAGAAACAACTTATACATGAAAACTTTTTCTACCTTGTCATAGATGTTCGTAAAATTGTTCTTAATATATAAAAATTTATGTCTCATTTTTCTTCCAAACAGTAAGCAAATTTGATACAAGGGACAATCCTTTATGTGTTTGACTAAGATATACAAGTTAGCCGAATACTAAGGAGTCAGCTTTCAGTGGAAGATTACCAAGTTCCTAACATTTAAGGTGTGTTAAGTCGATTAGCAACTGACATAGCATGATTATAACTTTCAGTGCAAAACCTACTCCACCACACTACTGCAGGAAAATCTTCTGCAAAGTCAGTCCTGTCTTTTTTGAGACAAGATCGCCCAAGCAGATATCGCCAATGGCATTTAAGTGACTGATGCTGTAACTAGTTCGAGATGAGTCAGCATTGATTTTTGGCAGCAGAAACCAAGATTATTCTAAGGTCAATAAATACATTAATTTTAAAGTTGGTTTACTTTTTTTTTTATAGGCCCTAAGTTTGCATGCTACCAACCCATCTCGTTGACCTCCAAATACATATAGTTAAGTGACATGTCACTTCTGTTTAAAAAATAAACAGGCTTACTGAGATATTCATTAGCTCAGTGGATATGCCCAGATTGGCTGACTGGATGTCAGGTGAGAAAATATCCAGGTACACACTGCATTTTATGACAGAATGATCGTAATTAGCTTCAACTGACTGCAGACAGAAATGACAGGTATGGGCAAAGGACTGGGTATGTCTTTTAACAAAAATTTCCAACAAACATGCAGATGTCTACTGCTATGTAACTAGAAAATCTCGACAGGATTCAAAGAAGAATCTGCAATGTCATACTGTGCCTTTTTGTTTTTTGTTTATTTAAATCATTTCACCCCAAGCAAGACAATAAAGCCACTAGGATGCAGGAAGTTACAAGGAGTGAAAGAGAATGAGAAGACTTTAGTGATGAGAAAGAACAACAGCTATCAGAAAGATAAAAGATGGCAGTTGGCATAGTATTTAAATTTATGAAAATTGTATATGGCAAAAAATCAAAAGGGATTTCACAGGTGAAAAATGCAAGCAAAGAAACTATTAGAATAAAAAAGTTGCATCTCACAAGTTAAAAAAACAGTGAGACCTAGCTGACAATCTAGTGGGACATTTGAATTCATGTAATTAATGCACTAAAGAAAAAAGTTCATCAGAACAACTGCCATGAAAATATTTTTAGAAAAGACAAGAGAGAAGCCATGAGAAAGTGAATAAAGTTGAGATACAAAGTCAGGATTAACTACATTATGTTTCTCTAAAATATTTTAACGCCATGTCCCATCAGCCCATAGACAACTATGGTTCTTTACAACTTCCCTTTTTTAAATCATTTCAGTGGGAAAGTGTCTGAAGTCAAGATGCCCAGTTAGGACTGATTAAATTGCAGCCGCTTTTTTTAATTTTGTCAAGAATCTTAAAATATACAGAAGGAACACCAGACCAGAAATGGCAGCAAAATTCAATGCAGGGATGAATGGCGGAATTATAAACGTGCAAGATGGATTCTGACAAGAAAAAAAATGTGTGGCATGAAACAGGAAACCAAGTTTCCTAGAAGTAGACCTAGGAATTGATTCAATATAATCACTCCAGCTCGTGCCAGTAGAAAACACGAGGCCAAGAAGACATAATATGTTACCATAATAGGTTATCATCAGCCATACTGATTTTTTTTTTTTTTTTTTTTTAATCATCTCACCCCAAGCAAGGCATTCCACTGCCACTATTGCGCATGGGGCTACATAGGGGAAGGTAAAGAGAAGGAGTGGTGAGACATAGGGAATGTCAGGAGGAAGGTGACAGATGAGTAAGGATAGCGAGGATGAAGGTTGGGCAGATGGGAAGAGTGCTTGATAGAATGGGAGCAGGTTAGTGTGTTAGGAGGTGTCTATTGACCTTACATTTAAACTCCTGGAGATTGTAGCCGTCGGGGAAGCAATCGTTTGGAAGAGAATTCCACAGTCGGGAAGTGCGAGGAAAGAAACTGTTGGAGTAGAAGTTACGGCTGCATTTTATCGGTTTCACTGTAAAAGGTTTATTATTATTATTATTATTATTTTTTAATCATTTCACCCCAAGCAAGGCATTCCACTGCCACTATTGCGCATGGGGCTACATAGGGGAAGGTAAAGAGAAGGAGTGGTTAGACATAGGGAATGTCAGGAGGAAGGTGACAGATGAGTAAGGATAGCGAGGATGAAGGTTGGGCAGATGGGAAGAGTGTTTGATAGAATGGGAGCAGGTTAGTGTGTTAGGAGGTGTCTATTGACCTTACATTTAAACTCCTGGAGATTGTAGCCGTCGGGGAAGCAATCGTTTGGAAGAGAATTCTACAGTCGGGACAGGCAGAAAAGGGTTTCTATGGAGATTAAATGAAAGCAGTTTTGTTTTGGAGACAATAAAATTTACAAGACATTCATTGATCCAGATAACCAATGATTAGAGGATCTTTTTAAGAGCAGTTGCTAGTTTTAATTTGTTGAACCAGGCAGACTTGCTACTAAAATATTTAACGGCATATCAACCTTTGTGGGTTATTTAATGCAAAAAAAAAAAAAGAAAAAAAAAAAAAGGGTTTTAAACTTGTTTTTTTTTTTTTAATGTTCAATTATAGTGAGAAGGTTGACTTAGATTTTGATGAAACATTTTTTTAAAATTTATTTTAGAAAACTGAATATGTCTTCTACTTTTGTATAAAAATGTATTGCTGGTAATAATCTTTTTTCCTTCAAAAATGTATATTTTTCTATAAAAGTCTATTTTTAAGTATATATTTCTATAAAAGTCTTTATTCTTTCATAGTGTTTTGCCCCAACTTTCATGGTTAACTATTTGCCCATAGCTGAACCCCTAACAGGTGCTACCACTCCGGGTCAGGGTGGACCGGGCAACAACAGCAATTAAGAGGTGGTTCTATACTCCTCACAACCTCCTAATCAGAAGCCTTGCTGCCGGATGGAAGTAAATAGTTGTGCTATCAGCATATATACCTAGTTGGGAAGTTATTACTTAAAAAAAAATTGAGGATGAAAATAAAAAACAATGTAAGATAAAGGTGTGGAAAACCTATATTAATGTAAAATAAAATAGGAGTGTAACTTTCATTACACAATTTATAAGGAATGATTAGATTAGGCCAAATATTTGTTCAAAGACACTGCAGAATAGAACTTGCACAGAAAACCAGAATTCAAGATATTTAGTGCCACAGCCTGAGGAGATAGGTATAGATCCAAGGATCAAACCCTGGGGGAATACCACATCAATGTGAAATGAACTAAAAGTGTGACCATTCAATATGACCTTCATTACATAATTTGTTAGGAATGATCGGATTAAGCCAAATATGCATCCGGAGACAATGTAACACTAAGTTCTGTTCCAACACTTTCTTCTCTCACACTTCTCACTTGTAGAACTTTTTTCTGGCTTCTTGCATTCCTGTCAATTAAAATCTTCAAAAGAAATCTCCTTGTATCCTGTTTTTTTTGTACTTTCTCTCCAGAATATTTCCAGTTTCTTTCACTCTTAGTAACCCATTCTGTCTTAGTGACTTCATCACCTTGCTTGACATGAAATGATAAAAAAAAATATTTTACCTTCAAACTACCTATAAAGCAATGCAATATTTTTTACACATGATCCAAATATGAGAAAGGTGGATGTACACAAGAAAATGGGTGAGTGACCCAGATAACATCTAATTCACACAGATACACCATAATAGGTGTGTCCAGATCATAAAAGCAAATTTCATTGCCTGAAAACTGACTTCACTGAATTGAATCTTCATTTTATTAAAGTAATCATTTCACCGAAAAATTAAAAATGAAGGGAAGATGATTTTATATCTAAATAGTGTTATTTTTAAAATACTAGTCAAATACCATTCTAACAAACAGAAAAATAAATGTTTTATCACTTTTAATTTTGCACATTTTTAAGTGATTATTCAAATAGCTCAGATTAGTTCAGATTATTTTAATTTATTTAGATAATCTGAAAATATTTTTGACCCACTTGTCAAAATTGAGTGATGTGAAATGGCAGACAACAACAATGGTTATTAAGAACGTTGTAGGAAACAAGATTGTAATTAGCATTGTTGTACCTAAAATTTATTGAGTTGTATAAAAATCTGAATATTTTTAAAATTTATTTACTTTATGCATGAATATTGCCCAGTTGCAATGGAAGAATTGTCATCCAAATTTCACAAAAATTAAAATAAAACTGACATCTTATTTTAACAGATATATTTACCAAAATTGCACAAAAATATCTTCAAATGCTAAAGAGTAAATTTATTTAATAAAATTGTCATTAGCTTCAACCATGGTTCCCAGATGTCTTTGGAATCTCCTGCATCTCTTCTGGGTGGTCTCGTTGTTTAAGTTGGTGAATGCTGCCATAATATTTTTCTTCAAGTCATCTTTGCTGTTACAAGGAGTTTTATTGGTGTCTTGCTTAACTGGGCCCCACACATAATAATCAAAGGGGTTGCAGTCCGGGGAGTTAGGTGGCCAGATGTAAGGTGTGATGTGGTTACAGAAATTAATAGCTATGACTGAGTTCTCCTGCATGTGTGACATTGTACAGTGTCTTGTTGTCAGACATAAGGTTACCATCATAGTCACCATTAGATTTATCTGACACTTTCTGAATTCTCTTCACCCTCCTCAGATTGACATCTAAACACTCTGAAATGTATGAATGCCAAGCAGTACAGCATGCCATTTCCAAATTTGTGATGAAGTGAGTTGCGTCATGGTGCTCTTTTTCTCACAGACATTGTCCAACTGACCCTACTATGTTGTTCGATTAACAAAATCAAAAACAAGCAATGTACATATGCAAAATCTAAAATATAATAGAATGGCAACAATTTATCCATCACACCTTGTACATTATATATATATATATATATATTTATTTCAAACATACACACCATAGTGGGGGTGCTAGAGGGTGTCGTCAGTGATGTCATTGCGAGGATCATTAGGGGGTTTCAGGTCTCTCCACATCATACCCCACTCACCATGCCGACCCAACCAGAGATGATCAGTTTCTGGTTCACCCTCGATAAGCGCTTTCAGACACTGGAAAAATTACATTTGGGCCTGGTACGAAACCTTGCAAATGCTTCTGATTGGCAACAGTCAGAGCCACTTTCCATTTAGAGGCGAACCGTAATGGAAATATGTCTGACAAAATGGAAAAAGTTTTCTTGCGATGTGTTTCGTTTTTTTGGACGTCATCACACTACGTTTGTCATATTGGTACTACTGCACATGTCCATGAACAAGGGGTGCTAAGAATTTTAGATTTAAATTTTTATTTTATTTTATCTTTATTCCAGCTTATTTCATTTAGATTCTTTTTCTTTCCGTCACTTTCCTTTGTAGATATCCCACACTGTGATAATCGAAGACCTGCCAGGAATAGTGAAATGTTCTAAGACGAGAAACGTTAAGGAATCTAAATAAAAGATTATATGAACACAAAAGAGAAATTTTACAAAGCAATACATAAAATGCTTTGGTTGCTCACTGCAACGAGATGACCACAAACATAAAATATGCTACTCTTTAAAAATAAAAAATAGTTTACTGCAACAAAAATATTTCAAAAGGCCTTAATCATAGAGTCATCTACAGTAAATTTGCACCTGGGCTCATACAACATTTCACAATTCCTGGGAAATCTTTGATTATCACGATGATTTCATCAAATGCAAAAGTGATGCGGTGAAACAAGAAGAAAATGAAACTGCAGAAAGATAAAAAAAATTATTTTTCTATATTTCTGAGATGAGGTATTTACATTATTCCACTCATCTGCTGCTGTGCTAACAAAGTGATGTTTGTATTGCTCACACATCATTTCACAATTCTGGGAAATCTTCGATTATCACATTGTAGATATCTTAACAACAAAAGTGATGGGGAAATACAAAGAAAATGAAATCCAGAAAGATAAAAAAATTATTTTTCATATTTCTGACAGGCAAAATATAAATAATTTAACTATCTTTATGTTTGCCGTTTTGTACAATGTTTTGCCATTGTATTGCTCACACATCATTTCTGCACAATTCTGGAAATCTTCGATTATCAAGTATTTGGGGATATCTAACAACAAAAGTGATGGGAACAAGAAGAAAACAAAACGGGAAAGATAAAAATGGCTTTTTCATATTTTTAGGATATAGTATTTACATTATTCTGACTTATATCTTTTGCTGCTGCTGGTAAGTAATGCTTGACATTGGCATGTTCTATACAACATTTCAGCAATTCTGGGAAATTCCTTTCATTGCTTCATTGGAGCAATTAAAATAACAAAAGTGATGGGAACAAGAAGAAAAAAATGAAAACTTTATATGCAAAAAATTATTTTTCTATATTTCTGAGATGAGCAGTATTTATATTATTTGATCATCTTTGTTGCCGTTTGTACAATGTTTTTGCTATTGTGTTTGTTTTATACAACATTTCACAAATTCCTGGGAAATTCCTCATTATCATACGTGGGGATATCTAAATAACAAAAGTATGGGAACAAGAAGAAAAATGAAATCAGAAAGATAAAAATTATTTTTCATTTCTAGATGAGGCAGTATTTACATTATTCTGATCATCTCTTGTTGCCACAATAATGCTTCTGGCTATTGTATTGCTCATACAACATTTCACAATTCCCGGAAATCTTCGATTATCACATTGTGTGATATCTAACAATTAAAAGTGATGGGAACAAGAAGAAAATGAAATCAGGAAAGATAAAAAAATTATTTTTCATATTTCTGAGATGAGGCAGTATTTACATTATTCGATTCCATCTTAGTTGCTGTCGCTTTGTACAATGTTTTGGCTATTGTATTGCTCACAACATTTCACAATTCCTGGGAAATCTTCGATTAATGTTATTGTGGGATATCTAACAACAAAAGTGATGGGAACAAGAAGAAAAAATGAAAACTTTGAAAGATAAAAAAATTATTTTTCTATATTTCTGAGATGAGGCAGTATTTACATTATCTCGGACTCATCTTTGCTGCTGCCATAGGCCACTGCTTTGGCTATTGTATTGCTCAAGGCTCACCCTGAAATCTTTGATTATCACATTGTGGGATATCTAACAACAAAAGTGATGGGAACAAGAAGAAAATGAAATCAGAAAGATAAAAAATTATTTTTCTATATTTCTGAGATGAGGCAGTATTTACATTATTCGGACTCACTTTTTTGTTGCCGTTTGGTACAATGTTTGGCTCTTGTATGCTCCGGCCTTCTGCAGGTGCTAGAGATTTCGAACAGAACCTCCTATTACAATCACTGGGGTATATCATCTCCATCCTTGTGTAGGGCCTCTTCTGATAGTCATGAGTTATCTCCCTCTAAACCTTTAAGTTACTTGTTCACCACTGCTGTAGCTTGGTAAGGACACATGGCCCAGTGGATATAGATGTTGGTTAGTTCCTGTGACTTGACCCAAAGTGTTGTGAGTTCAATGCCAATTACTGCAACTTGATAGCTATAAAGTTTCAGTGTTAAAACATCATCAGACAGTAAAATGTGTCATACATTTTTCTGCCGAATGATGGTATTTTTATATATATATAAAATTATTAACCAACTTATTAGTCAGAGTCAAATTAGACTAGTATATAGTTGTATCAAAAAGTGCTCAATACATATTTAAAATAAAAATTTAACATGTAGAGCTTTTAAATATTCTAATTCAGAATATCATCTTGATTTCAACCTTTCAGTATTTTCGAATAAGATACAAAAAGATTCAAACCAAGGTAGCATAGTTATCTTCCTCTAAACCTTTAAGTTACTTGTTCACCACTGCTGTAGCTTGGTAAGGACACATGGCCCAGTGGATATAGATGTTGGTTAGTTCCTGTGACTTGACCCAAAGTGTTGTGAGTTCAATGCCAATTACTGCAACTTGATAGCTATAAAGTTTCAGTGTTAAAACATCATTAGACAGTAAAATGTGTCATACATTTTACTGCCGAATGATGGTATTTTTATATATATATAAAATTATTAACCAACTTATTAGTCAGAGTCAAATTAGACTAGTATATAGTTGTATCAAAAAGTGCTCAATACATATTTAAAATAAAAATTTAACATGTAGAGCTTTTAAATATTCTAATTCAGAATATCATCTTGATTTCAACCTTTCAGTATTTTCGAATAAGATACAAAAAGATTCAAACCAAGGTAGCATAGTTATCTTCCTCTAAACCTTTAAGTTACTTGTTCACCACTGCTGTAGCTTGGTAAGGACACATGGCCCAGTGGATATAGATGTTGGTTAGTTCCTGTGACTTGACCCAAAGTGTTGTGAGTTCAATACCAATTACTGCAACTTGATAGCTATAAAGTTTCAATGTTAAAACATCATCAGACAGTAAAATGTGTCATACATTTTACTGCCGAATGATGGTATTTTTATATATATATAAAATTATTAACCAACTTATTAGTCAGAGTCAAATTAGACTAGTATATAGTTGTATCAAAAAGTGCTCAATACATATTTAAAATAAAAATTTAACATGTACAGCTTTTAAATATTCTAATTCAGAATATCATCTTGATTTCAACCTTTCAGTATTTTCGAATAAGATACAAAAAGATTCAAACCAAGGTAGCATAATTGGCTGATCTTTCAAATTAGAAAATATAATTGAAAACGTCTGGGTTTCAAATTATTTCAATTCACTAACCCTCTTTAATTTCACAATCAAATTCCTCCTGTCCATCATGACCTGCCTTTCTATTGGTCCATTGTTACAAGCCCTCCAAAATTCGCCCACCTCCTTAATTGTCTGGATATGGTAAAAAATTGTTTTTTTTTTTAACTTTCTTTATATGATTCCTAACAGAAAAATATTTCACTGCCTGACGAGGTGCTAATAAGCTAGCACCAAAACACAATGGCACTTGTGTTGCAGTAAACTCATAAGTTTTATTATAAACTTATAAAAATATTACCATATACTATGCTCTACTAAATATTGAGCAGTCTTAAAGTAAATTGCTAAAAACAGTGGACTGCTAATCCATTAGTTTGTACACTTCTAAGAAACGTGTATATTTTTTTTTTCTTTCTTTTAGACATATCAGATTAAATAAATTGCAAACATTGTGTGCGCTTATTTTTAATAAAGTCCTTGTAAGTACCTGGGTACCTTGAAAAATGAATGATAATAATATGTCAATGTTACAGCTCATTTCTGACATCTTTCAATTATAATACGCAAAAGATTATCAGTGAGTATAAACAGATTTTATTAAAAATAAGCAGACAATATTTGCAATTTATTTAATCTGACATGTCTAAAAGAAAATTTGTTGCCTAAATACATAAATATATATATATATATATATATATATATATATATATATACACGCATAGAAAGAGAAAGAGAGACCTATACACAAAACAATTCAAATATATAAATCCATCTATGACATGAACATCTATACAGGGCAAATGAAGAGACATACATCTATTTTTTTTCTTCTTTTTTCTATATTCTTGTACTTCATTCTTTACAGTTCAGCCATACCATTTTTCAGGACATTTCACATTTAATTTTTTTTTAATCATAAAGATCTCTTCAGCTTATTTCCAGCAAGAGTCCTTTTATTTTATTATAAAGTGTCCACAAAGTCATTAGGCAAATGAAAAATATTTTAAAATTACAACAGAAGTGAATACAATTGAAATGTTTGCATAACATGAAGAAAATAGTGAAGTATATATGCAAATAGTTAATAAAGTGCTACATGAACCTCAGTCAATTGCACAAGGGACATCTGAGTAGTATTCTGTTTCTGTCCATGTCCTCCTTAATATACTTTTAATAATCGCAATGATGAGTTATTCTTTACTTAAGGTAATCCAAGTTCTTTACTTTGTACCATACATAATATCATTTGTATAGTCCAACAAGAACAAGTCCACCAGAGGAATGAGGGAGCCAAGCAATCAGGCCACATTTTCCTATCCAGCAATCTGGAAACCTTTCATTTAAAAGTACTTTAATATTAATATGCAACGAAAAACTTTAAAGCTTTTCATCATGACTTTTTAAAAAATTGTCTAAAAACTTTGTGAACACCCTGTAATATACACAGTGCAGCAGAAATACTTCTCACATGATGGCAAGAAATTAGCTGGATAACACACCATTGCCATGAATATCTTACCCCTATGCCACACCCTGCATAATACATACAATATACATAACATATATTATAGTACATATTATAATATACATTATAATACATATTATAATATACATATATCATAATATATATGACATATATCATAATATATAATATATATGACATATATATTATATATCATAATATATAATAATTATAACATATTATAATATAACATATAATAATTATAACATATTATAATATAACATATATATTATATATAATATATATATTATAATATATTTTTAAATTATATTTTGAATTTTAATGAAAATAATCTTTAACCACTTGAAGAAAAAAAAAAAACTTCTGCAGATGCCCTGCATGTATAAAGGTAAAAACACACATATACATATATACAAAGACACAGAGGCAGTAACGTGCAGATGTTTGGTGATGCACAGAGCCAATTCCTCAATTGTTTGTCCCTAAGATTCAAATAATACTGAGAAATCTGAGAAAGAAAACATTTTAAATATGTAAAAACAGATGAAAAATAAACACTTTATTCAAATTAAATATAAACTCTGCTCCCCTATTTCTGCACGCTACTGCATAGGGGTGTGGAAAAATTTTTTAAAAATTTGTTTAAGAGAAGAGATTGTGTGTGTTTAAAATTGGGTGAGCAAAGGTGGACAAATGCAGAATAATTTTTGTTCAATTATTTTACATGTAAAAAGAAAGAAAAAGAAGAAAAAAATTTTAAAGATCACAACAAAAAACAACAATAAAACATGCCAACTTACAATTAGTTTCAATCATGTCCTCTGGATTGCATAAGAAGAAGAACAACAACATAATGAAGTTATGAAATAACCAAAAATATTTGTAATTTTAACAAGGTTATTAAAGAAGAAAATGGCAGAAATTACTTCTTCAAGAACACTCAAATCAAAGCAGCATATTTAGATGCTATCAAAATCTGAAAAATTGAACAACCATATTTGAATGCTTCAAAGATTGCCATTTTTTTTTTTTTTTTCTGAAACAGTTAAAAAAAAAATTTGCTCAAAAAATATGCCCTGGGTTTTGTATATAAACATGAGGAATCTGGTAGAATGGTAATGACACTATTATCCATACTTGTATCCAAGAATGGCATCCCAAATCTTCAGGAACCAGTTTTATAAAGGCAGATAATCTTTAGAGGCCTATTCTGCTTATTTTCTTTTTGATCTGAGAATGAAAACAAATCACTTTAAATTATCAGAAAAAATTAAAACATTTTGATAATAGAAAACATTTATTTATTAAAATATTTCCAGACTGAAATTCTGTTGTCATCATATTTCTCTTGGATGCTTTTTGACTCTAGCTGTTTCTTAGTAACATTTAGACTGAATCACAGTAGTCCCAAAAATCCAATAGAAGATCTATCAAATTTATGATTAGAAGATTTGCCACATTTTTAACTTCAAGATGATTTCTTTGTCAGAATAAATTAAATTAAGAGAAAACCATCTTTCAGCTTCTGCAGAACTTAAAGCAATGATATTAATTATATTTTTAGCTATTATATATCGGCTATTATAATATTAGACTATTTTTGGATTATCCCGCAATTGGTTCACTAAGCTTTAATAAGTTTAAGAATCTGTTTATGTGAACAAGTAGGATACTACCACTGTTTGTATCTCTCCTAAACCCATAATATACTATTATTAAATGTAAAGTAGGAGTCTTGTATGTGTTCAGATATGGAAAAACAACAAAATAGCAAATATTAGTATTATTTTTACTTTATTTGACTGCATAATTGTAATATTGAATGATTTATTTTTTATGAGTTATCCACCCTTTGATAGTTATTTAAAGCTGAAAAATATTTCAGATTGCAAGAAATTTTTTTTTTGTGAATGAATATTACAATAACGATTTTTTCAGATGAGTTTTACTATTTAACCCATAGTTGGAAGAAAAATATTTGTATTTAATAAATTGGTTGTAAAAGATAAAAAATATAAGCACATCACTAGTTTTAATCAGGTTTATGTATTCTCCTGTGTCAGTGGTTTGAAATTTCTTGGAAATTCTTAGGTTAGGAGGTGAAGGACCAAAATAAATTGGTACAACCCATGAGCACCAATTTTAATATATAAATTGAGGGGTTTGGCATTAAGTACAAAAAAAAAATGCAAAATTGTTAGTAGATATAGCTGATTACAAGAATAAAAATGAAATTAAAAAATGGCAGTTGACCTTTACCTCAAAATTATCACACACAGGAGGATACTTGTTTTTGGGGCTGGGGTTCTTTTTTTTTTTTTTTTTTTTTAATTTTTTTAATTTTTGTAAAAATTTTGCTTTGTTACCACCTCAGGGTTCCTTCAGGGTATCTTTTTTTTTTTTTTTTGTAAAACTGCTTAACGAAGAGGATAGAGGTTTCTTGCAAACTCTTAAGTTGGGAAAAAGTGTCAGGTCAAAATAAGTTTATATACATTTCTTTCCTCAGTAGGAGTAGATAGGTCTGTTTATCATTCAGTTCACTCCTCTACAATATTTTGAACAGGAGTAGAGGTTTATCCCTTGTTTACTGTTTCTTCTTCTATGTGCCCTGTCCCTTCAGGACGTAAGGCTCCTTATAAAGTCTTTTCTTTCTCTTACACTCCTGGTGGCTCCTTGAATCTTGGTGACATTATCTCCTTGCTTCAGATGGTGTCTCTTACCTTGTTACACTACCTTGAATGGCTCTTGGGCCTTGTACAGGGGGGGCATTAAGAAAACAAAGAGAACATAAAAAACTTATCAGTCATTGGAGATATTTAGAACTTTTTTTGTCTATATTTCTGATATGTGGTATTTACATTGACTGTTTTCTTCATCTTTATTGTCATATTCACAACATTTCAACCATTGCACCCTCCAACCTTCTTAAGATGATTGGAATTTTGAACCAAACCCTTTATTTCAATGTCTAGGGTAGATTATTCTTGTCCCATGAGTCATGCCACTTCTGGATGTTTTTTTTTTTTTTGGTAACTTATAGAATCAAAGAAGAATTTTAAAAAAATTTTGCGAAAATTTTATTTTCCCTCCCACCATCCACCCAGGCAGCACCTCTCGTTCAGGGTAGGTCTTTACCCAGTATCTGGGGCATCCCTAAAAAAAGAGAAGTGCTGAAAGGGTCTAAGCAGTTTTTACATGGTATTGCTGATAAACCGACCTTGTGTCACATTCAGATGCACTGATAAATATATCAAGATTCTTTGATTCCTTGCATTTTCAAATAAAATCAACTTTTTTACAGATTTTACTTACAAAAGAACTACTCTTAGCATACAAATTCTCAGACTTTCCTAATATATTTGTAGCAAGTTGTGCATGCCATGTGAACAAACATTTTTTATGGCTTATTTCTTGGTGAAGAAAAATTATATTTGCAATATTTCAAGCTATGTACAAATTAGAAAAGCTATGTTGGTTGGCTGTTTGGTTTTTATGGCATATCAACCTTGGCGGGTCATTTTTTGCCAACTAAATTTTATTTATTTATTGCTGGTAATACCTTTTTCTTTCAACAATTTATTGTTGTTTTTATATAAGTTTTGTGTCTAGTAATACTTTTTTCTTTTCGAGTATCAAGATTCATTTGATTTTTAAGGGCAGGGTCCCTAAGTCCTACCCTTGTTATTTAATCCATAACTGGAGGGAAGGGACAGATTAATACCTTTCCCAAGGATACCAGTGCTTAAGTGAATGCAAGGTATTCAACTGGAATTCGAAATCGGCTCACCGATTTCTCTTTCCTAGCCGATATCCACTGCACCACAACGCACATCCGTCACTAAATGCTTACAGCACCTGGTATTCTCAAGAAGTCACCCATCTAAGTACTGACAAGGCTAAATGTTGATTAACTTCGATGATCGAGCGAAAACCAGTGTATTCGACGTGATAGGCTGTAAGCCAGAAAAGATATGCAATAACAAAAATGATATCAACCTATAACAAGAATTTACACTATGCTGTAATGATTGCCACAAAAAATACATGGGGAGTCTTTAAGGAATTTAAATAAAAGATTATATGAACACAAAAGAGATATTTTATAAAAAGGTTACAATCTCCAGAAATTTAAATGCAAAGTCAATACTCATCTACTAACCACTGGACTCTAGCTCTCTCCCCTCCCCTGTATAACCTTCCCTTTCTCTCCACCTATGTATCTGTCATCGCACATGCTGTCTCAGCTTTCTATTGTTCCTTTCTAACTAGTTTGTACTCCTCACTCTTTTCTAATTAATCTTTTTACATTTATGTAACCCTCTGCACATCAGTGGCGTTTCCGCTTTGCTCGGGGTGAATATGATTAAAAAAAAAAAGACACAATGCTTTAATTATTCTCTATATTGTTTCTGAGCCCAATTTAGATTTTAAAAATCCTAATTTAATTAAATGAGAAAATTAATTTAAGTGAAAATATAGAGAAAGTGCACTCATTTCTGAATTTTCTGCAGTAAATTTGCAGAGAATTTAAATATGAACACTAAAAGGATATTTTACAAAATGACACAATGCATGAATTTTTCACGATATTGATCCTCAGCCCAAGTTTAATATAAAAAATGCGAATTTAATTAAATGAGAAAGTAATTCGAGATAGTGCACTGATTTCTGAATTTTCTGCAGCAAATTTGCATGCAGATTCTTACAACATTTCACCATTCTTAAGAGAGTGATAAGAACAAAAACTAAAGCATTGAGAAACCAAACAAAATCAGCTGAGCTGTGTACCAACACAGGTCAGTTGCCGGAAATTTAAAAATTGAAAATTTATTAATCCTACAGTTCCAGCATTTCCCCAGGGTGCATAATGGTAACTGAATTTTCTGTTTCGGTCTCCCTACCCACTTAGATATTGATAATTCCATCAATGAGAATATTACTTTTGTCTGATGAAGTCTTTTGAGAGAATGAAACCAGTGATAGTGAAACCAGTCACCGAAAATACATGATTTTTAATCTCTCCCACAAAATTACCTATGTATAGTGCAACCTCCTATTTTTTTTTTATGTAAAAAATACTTATCATAAAAAGTTGCACTATACATGGGTATATATTGTAATAAAATTTTATTTATCAAAATCAAAGCATGGATTCAGTTTCAATTATTGCTGGTTTGCTCAAGCCATAAAAAAATAACCACGGAATTTGTGTAATCTTGCAATTGCACTGGTTTTATTTTCTATAAAAGTAATTTTATTAGAAACAAAAAAAAGAGTACTGTCCTCTTGTATGCTAGTGAATGCTGGACAATCTCCTCAAAGATGAAGGAGAGACTCAAAGCAACAGAAATACAGTTCTACAGAAGGATGTTGATGTTACCATAACCCAAACATGGTTTTGGAAAGAATGGAAACAAAAAGGAAACTTACACTTAACATCAAAAAGAGGGAGTTGAAGTTTCTGGGACACAATATGAGGAAGGAGAGCTTGGACAATCTGATACTAACAGGACAGATAGAGGGAAGGAGAGACAAGAAAAATTGTGTGCATGACGTACTTGATAGGCTTGAGCAAATAGATGGCAGAACAGGGTTTGAGAGAAATAACAAGACAAAACTTATTCAGAGTTACAAGAGACAGGAAGATGTGGAGGGCCATGATTACATGACACATAAAAGAAAAAAGATCTAAGATTAAAATACAGCACTAATAATTTTCAGGAAAGTGGTATATTGGATATGAGGCTTGTTTAAGCAAGAATTATGGTCATCTAGTGGCTGTGAGTATATTATTTCCTGATCTGGATTAGAACATAAAATGAACAAGGAATGATATCACAATAACAAAATAATCAACACAGATGGGATATCGGATATTAGTCAAAATAACCGACATCTGAAGATGACTATATACAAATTTACTTGAGCCACAAGATTAGCAACTAAGTCCCACCCTTTTACTGTGAAACCAATAAAATGTAAATGCAAATTCTACTCCAGCAGCTTCTTTTCTCACATTTTCCACCTGTGGAATTCCCTTCCATTTCCTTGCTTCCCCAACAGCTACAATCTTCAAGAATTTAA
The DNA here is from genome assembly GCA_037127315.1 of Ascarosepion bandense. Taxonomy (NCBI): domain Eukaryota; kingdom Metazoa; phylum Mollusca; class Cephalopoda; order Sepiida; family Sepiidae; genus Ascarosepion; species Ascarosepion bandense. Next base: position 5,034,679 of record JBBBDQ010000913.1, read on the forward strand.
ATGTAAGTCAATAGCCATCTCCTATCTCACTAACCTGCATCCTCTCTTTCATGTTCCTTTTTCTGACCACTCCACTCTCATCAGTATTCTCATCCTTCTCTTACTCATTTCCTGACACCCCCTATAACCTCTCACTCTTTCTCATAACTTTCCTCCTATGTAACACCCTGAAAAACAGTGGCAGTAAAATGCCTTACTTGGAGTGATATAATAATAAAAAAAACATTACACAGTTTTATTTTCTCCACTTTGCCATTCAACTACCTGAATAAGCACACATGATAATTTTTCTAATGTGCTTTCTGCTTTGGTACCTAGAATTTAAGTGCAGTACTAGATTGGCAGTTAGTTCCTATCATTTTACTCTTGAAATTACTATTTGTAACACTAAGTTCTATTCTAATGGTTTCTTCTCTCATACTTCTCACTAGTGGAATTCTCTTCTGTCAATTACAATCTTTAAAAATTTAAATGCAACACCATCTTTTATTTCTTTGAATCCTGTATTTTTTTTAATATCCCCCACCTCTCTCTCTCTCTCAACAATTTTTTCTTAGTTTCAGGGGAAGGCCAGCATGCCAAACCCTGTTGAACAACTTCAAGGTATCAAGAACCACAGCCTGATTAGATAGGTATAGATCCAAGGATCAAGCCCTGGGGGAATACCACATCAATGTGAAATGAACTAAAAGTGTGACCATTCAATATGACCTTCATTACATAATTTGTTAGGAATGATCGGATTAAGCCAAATATGCATCCGGAGACAATGTAACACTAACTTCTGTTCCGACACTTTCTTCTCTCACACTCCTCACTTGTAGAACTCTTTTCTGGCTTCTTGCATTCCTGTCAATTAAAATCTTCAAAAGAAATCTCCTTGTATCCTGTTTTTTATTGTACTTTCTCTCCAGAATATTTCCAGTTTCTTTCACTCTCAGTAACCCATTCTGTCTTAGTGACTTCATCACCTTGCTTGACATGAAATGATAAAAAAAAATATTTTACCTTCAAATTACCTATAAAGCAATGCAATATTTTTTTTTTTTTACACATGATCCAAATATGAAAAAGTTGAGTTGGATGTACACAAGGAAATGGGTGAGTGACCCAGATAACATCTAATTCACACAGATACACCATAATAGGTGTGTCCAGATCATAAAAGCAAATTTCACTGTCTGAAAACTGACTTCACTGAATTGAATCTTCATTTTATGAAAGTATTCACTTCACCAGAAAATTTTAAAAAATTAAGGGAAGATTACTTTATATCTAAATAGTGAGTGTGATTTTTAAATTACTAGTTGAATACCATTAGAACAAACAAGAAAAAAGTATTATAACTTATACTTAAGAGAAATTCTCTGACCTCTACACTTATTTAAACAATTTTGTACATTTTTAAGTTACTATTCCACTAGTTCAGATTAATTTATTTAAATAATTTGAAAAAACATTTTTTTGGCTCTACTTTTCTAATTTGAGTTATATGAAATGGCAGACAACAAAAATGGTTATTATGAAGGCTGTAAAAAACAAATTTAGAACTAGCATTAGTGAACCTAAAAATTATTAAATTCTATAAAAGTCTAAATATTTAAAAAAAAAAAAAAAATTTATGTCCCAGTGCCTGAAAAGTCCCCAAAAGGGGAAGTGCTGAGGTGAAATGGTCAATTGTGGTCCAGTGGATATCGGCTCGGAGTGAGAAATCGGGGAGCCAAGTTCAAATTCCAGCTGAATTCATTGCCTTCACTTACACACAAATACCCTTGGGAAAGGTATTAATCCGTCTCTTCCCTCCAGTTATAGGTTAAATAATTGAACAGATTGGGTTCTATAGCCTTGGTCAGCAACCAGTCTACCGCAGAAAGCAATGGTAAACTATTGCGGGATAATCATCTGCCCAGTCAGTCATGTCTCTTTCGAGACATGATCATCTAAAGCGTGTATCACGTATGGCACTTAACTGACTGAAGTTAACTTTTATGCCAGAAGTGGAATAAATGTTTCTCTCCATTTTAGATGGAAAAAAGTGCTTAGTTCCTAGGATTCCAACCCTGTACCAGCACCTTTCTTATTGCAGCAAGAAAGATTGTGGGGAGTATAATACCAAGGTCAGTATGACTGCAGACACCAAGACTTAGTTATTTTTGTCCTTGGTGCATCAGCATCTTTGTGTGTACAGTGCTTTTCACATAGAAGTGACAGTGTTGCATCCTGCCTTAGTAGGGATGCTGGGTGAATTTTTTTTTTTTCTTTTAAATACACATCAAATTGTACATATGATGTATATGAGACTAATTAGGACTTAATAAACTGTTGTGTTTATAGAATCACTGATAAGGGTAAATGCAATGTTTTGGTGCCTCAAACAATCTTTTGGTCAGTGACTGTAAGTAGCTAAGCTAAACAATAAGACACTAATGACTAATTCTCCCCATCCAAGGTGCTGCACTTGCGCCATATTATATTTGTATATATTTATACAATATTTTCATTACATGCTAACAATGTGGGTTGTTTTCTATTGATGTAAAATAAGGACACACAGACAAAATTTAGTATTACTTGAATTAATAAAAGATATATCAGGTTTTTTTATCATTTCATCCCAAGCAATCCTTATCATTCTGTATGTGACTTCATTTGCTGTATGAAAAAATTTTTTCTGTCACTGAAAGTGACTGATCCCTGAACAGTATGTTTGAATTTCATAGTTGTGTTGCCATATCCTACTATGGTAACATAAAACAACTTTGAAGATCACTCAAATCCTTGATCAACACATAAAAATAGCTTTGATTTTTCTGGAAAGTGACTTCCTCTTGTTATTGGTTTGGAGCAAAACAAAGTGAGTGAAACTGAGAAGATGAAATTGTTTATCATGGTTGCGCTAACACAAAGTCACTAGTCATTGTGACCGAGGGTTTGAATGTACTGACTACTTCAAACTACTGATCATGTCGGATGATGCTGTCCCTTTCAGAAATTTTTAGCTCAGCATAGTTACAGATTAAATATAAACCACATTTGGGATTTGTGGTTATTGAAGAAACACAAATGATCCTGAGCAAGCCTCTGCAATAGGGATCAGCAGACAAATGTGCTTGAAAAGGAGTAACCAGTCATTTTATCTGTCTGCATACGATAAATACAAATATAAAATCTTTAACTTAGCTGACTGATGTTATATTCAGCACCCCAACTCCAGAGTTTCATACACAAACATTTTTGTAACCGTTCTGTCCACTCATCAGAAGATTTCAGCAATTGACTGTTAATTTTATTATTTTAGTTATTTTTATACTAAGCTGAAGAATAGTTTATGCTCTATTTATTGGTGTCCATTTGATTTATTTCTTTGTGTGTGTGTGTGTGTGTGTGTACGTGTGTATATTTTTTTTAAAATCATTTCATTCCAAGAAAGGCAGAAATGCCATTGATGCACAGTGGGACTACAGTGAGAGAAAAAAAAAGATACATGAGTTGTCAAAGAAAAGATAAGAGATGGATGGCAATCAAGTAGATAAAAGATGGCAAATGACGTTGCATTTAAACTTTTAGGTATCAAGAAAGCAAGCAAATGAAAGTGAGTTCCACAAACAGGAAGTGCGAAAAAAGAAACTGTTAGAGTAGTAGAGACATTTCCATTTAACTATTTCTTTGGTAAAAGGATGGGATCTTGATGCCAATCTAGTAGAACAAGTAAATAGGTATGGTTGGAGTACCAAGAAAAAATCTTGTCAGAGCAGTTTCCATGAAAATACTTATAGAAAAGAGAGAGGGAAGCCATATTATGTCAGTGAGAAAGTAACTAAAGGTGAGATGCCAAGTCAAGACCAATTATATTGCAGATCCTCCTCTGGACCTCCTCGAGAACCTCAAGATGAATAGCAAGAACACCCGACCAGATATAGTAACAGTATTCAATGCATGAATAAATGGTAGATTTATAAATGTGCAAAATGGATTCTGATGAGAAAAACTTCCTGGCCCGACACAGTGAACCAACCTTCCTAACAGTAGATGCTGTTATTGATTCAATGTAGTCATTCCATCTGTGGTCATTTGAGAGAGTGAAGGGAAGGAGGCACAGTGTGTTGCTCTCTAGAAGACTAGTGTCATCTGTTCTAACAATAGGTGGGAATGATTCTTTGTGGTGGTTAAAGGAGAGTAGCTTTGCTTTGGAGGCATTATAATTTACTAGCCATTTCTTACCCCCATTCAATCACAGGTTGGAGGTCTTTTTGAAGCACAACAACCAGCTTTATTTGTCAGCCTTGGTAGACTTCTTACAGAGATGGTTATAAATGATAGTCATCTGCATAGAAGCCAACTTGCACACTAATTACATCAGGGAATGTATATGTGTGTGCATCTGTCAAATGTCATGATTATTCTTTTCATTATTTTCTTGTCACCTTACATGTGTGTGCATATGTGTGTAAGAGAGAGAGAGCCAGTGTCTAGAATGATAGCAATCTAACCCTGAGATCTAGGTTCAAATCTCAGCATTGTTATTTTGGCCAAGAAGCAATTTCTTAATAATAGTGACCTGGGGAGTAAATCCCAGTGAGTGGCATCAATGTGAAGTAACTGAAAATCATACCATAGTTTGATCAGAGCCTTTTTGAGTGAAATTAAGTCAATAAAACTATTTGAAAGTTGTCAATGGTTGTGCTAACACAAAATCACAAGTCATAATGACTGAGGGTATGAATGTACTAACCATGTTCAACTATTAATCCAGCCAAATTATACACTCTTCCCAAAAATGGAACTAAGTTGCACTATACATGGATATGAGCAGCCAGTTTTGTTAGTCATCTGCATACAAGCCTGTTTCGCTGTATCACAGCTCATCAGTGTGGCTAGATACATCCACTTGCTTCTGGCCAGGATCAAAACTCGACCAATTTGGTTTCAGTCGGAGTTGCTACCCACTAAGCCATAAACACACAGAATCAGAGAAGGGAAATGTTAACGTGTTGTATATAAGCAGTGTATACATATGCCAGTCACCGAAAGAACTCAATTCATTTCTGAAGAGTAATGCATATATCGCAGAAGTGGAAACTGTTTTTAAAATTTTCTTCTCTAGAGAGCTCAATCATAATGAGAGCATAATATAAAAACTTAGTAAGGGTAAGAACTAATGGAATAATAATTCACCATTCATAGCATTAGGTCTATAAACTGAACTATTTTTGGTTTGGTAAATTGAAAAATGTTCAGTTCATAATATGCATCTGATGATTGCATAACGCATGAAACCCCGAGTCATGCCTTAAACATTAGATAATATTCATATATATTAATAGATGCTTTTGCTCTGTTATAGTGCATTGAGCATTGTTCTATTAACACCTGATTAATACTTCTATATTGATGTTCATCTGTGCGTGTGTGTGTGTATATATATATATATATATATATATATATATATATATCGAGAGAGATATATAAAGATAGATTATGAGAGAGGGAGAGAAATAATAAGATATAGGGAGAGAAAGATAAGTAAGAGGAAGGGAGAGAGAGATAATAAGAGTGGTATAGATAGATTATAAAAGAGAGAGAAAAATAGAAAAAGATAGATAATAATATATTTCTTTATGAGAATATACAAGAGGGACAATCAACAAGTTTATCTTCATACCCTGCCTGGTGGCAAACGCTGCTGGTGGCACCAGGGGTGGCGGTCCTGCCATAGCCACCGAAACCGTGACATCACCCCTGGCCGACGGCTGATGAAGACGGTATTGCACGTGCTAACACACGTTGTATATTACCAAAAAAAAAAAAAAAAAAAAAAAAAAATAGAGAGACAGATTGAAAGAAAGATATTATATATATATATATATATATATATATATATATATAGGTGAAGAGGATCCAAGGTTTTATGGTTTGCGTCCCCTGGCAATTTTTTTTATTTTTTATTTATAAACAGTGCTCAATACAATAGATATTGTAGAGCTTAATATAATTATGAATTAAATGTGCCTAACAACATGGAAATTTCTATGTTTCAAGATAGAATCTTCTCATCAGGCAATGCTGAATGTTGTTTGTGAAAACACAACCGACATCCAGCATTGCCTGAAGACTAAGGATAAATAGCAAAGCATAGCAAATGAAGAAAACCCAACATTACAAGATTAAATTTTCTTTATTACTGAGACATCATTTATCAAAGAGTTTCAAAGAGTTGACCAACAGTTTAACCATCATGTAAATGTTCAATACTTTTGCAATAAAAATATTTAGGAATTAAAAAAAAAGTTTCCATATTTAGATCTGGAAATTTAAAATATTAATGTGCATGCATCTTGCGGCAGGTTGCATATTGCATCTGATGCACATGTACATTCATTCCAGTTTTATTTGAAACACTATAAAAAAATCTATAGTAATTTTTGGGTACAGCACTTAGTAAAGAAGGTGTTTATTTTGTTGTGCTGGTTTTTGATGAAAACAATGATAATTTTAATCGTAGCAACATAGAAGGATATATTTTTCTTAAAGTTGTGACCATTGCTTTTTTAAAAAAAATTTTAAAATTTTTTTTAAAGTAACAATAAAAAAAGAGTTTCGTGAAGAGATTTTTGCTTTCATTTTTTTTTGGTTAAAAATGATCATAACAAACAAATACATCAAGTAGTATAAAAGTTTGATAGAAAGTGCTAGATAAAATACACAGAAAAGGACAGTTAGAACTGCTAAGTAAGCTTGATTTATTGGAGAAGGATATTAGAATAATCCAGAAGTAATACTGGGAGCAAACTGCATGCATACAGACAGAAAATGAATTCAGTAAATTTACAAAAATAGAAAGAAGGGTATAAGACAAGGATGTGTCTTCTCACCAGACTTATAAAACCTTTATAGTGAAGAAATCCTTAGAAAATTAGAATCACTACTTGGATTCATTGCTGGTGGTCACAATATTAACAATATTAGATATCAAAATGACACAGTGTTGATAAGCAGACATAGAAAGGAAACTACAAGAACTTTTACAATGTAGAAAATAAGAAAGGACTGAACATCAATTTAAATAAAACAAATGTGTGTCAGCAAAAAGAACAGCCCAACATGTAAACTATGAATTGGAGTAGAAAAGGAAAGTGCGAAGAAAGGACTAAGCATCAATTTTACGAAAACAGAATGTATAGGTGTCAGCAAGAAGAACAGCCCAACATGCGAATTACAAATTAACCCTGATATAAGAGAGTTGTTGGGCCCCGGTTAAAAGTTTTTATATCCGGGTTTGGTCCATTTTATATACATTACTACAGGCTCTAATATGGGCCCGGAGAAAGTCTCTCTCTTATCCGGGTTATACTGTACCAAATTCCAACAAGTACAAAAATTTAAATATATGGAAAGTGTTTTAATGGAGGACGGAAAATGAAATATCAAAGTACAAAGGCATGTTGGTAAAGCAAAAGATGCTTTCAAAATCTAAGCAAAAGAGAATTTAATTAGAAAAAAAAAAAAAAAAAGGAACTGTCATGTAACATCAGTCCTCCAAATATGTCAGTGAAGGATGGATCATCTTACAGAACCCAGTCAGTCAGTCAGTTAAGTGCCATACATGATACATGCTTTGGGCGATGATGTCTCTTTCTAGACATGACTGACTGGGCAGAAAATTATCCCACAGTAGGTTGCCATTGCTTTCTGCTGTAGACTGGTTGCCAGCCAAGGCTATAGAACCCAATCAGTCCTGTTATTTGATTCATAGCTAGAGAGAGAAGATATGTATTATACTATTAAATAGTAATTAGAGGGGTACCAGTTTATTACTTCATAATAATAGAAAACCAATCCCCAACTTTATGCCCAGTAGAAGCTATAATCATGTTTTTATTATATTCAGTCAGTCAAGTGCCATATGTGATACATGCTTGGGCGATCATGTCTCGAAAGAGACATGACTGACTGGGCAGAAGATTATCCCACAGTAGGTTGCCATTGTTTTCTGTGGCAGATTGGTTGCCGACCAAGGCTATAGAACCCAATCTCTTGTTATTTGACTCATAGCTAGAGGGAGAAGATATGCATTATATTATTTAGTAATTAGAGGGGGATCAGTTTATTAATTCATAACAATAGAAAACTGATCCCCCACTTTATGCCCAGTAGAAGCCTTAATCATGTTTCTATTATATTCAATCAGTCAATTAAGTGCCATACGTGATACACGCTTTGGGTGATCAAGTCTCAAAAAAGACATGACTGACTAGGCAGAAGATTATCCCGCAGTAGGCTGCCATTGCTTTCTGTGGTAGAGTAGTTGCCAACCAAGGCTACTGAACCCAATCTGTCCAATTATTTAACCCATAACTGGAGGGAAGAGATGGATTAATATATTTCCCAAGGGTATTTGTGCGTAAGTGAATGCAAAGAATTCAACTGGAATTCGAACTCAGATCCCCAATTTGTCATTCTGAGTTGATGCACATTCAACAGAAACCAGAGGCAAAAAAATGCGGTTCTACAGAAGTATGCTGCGAATACCATGGACCAAACTTGTGAGCAAACAACAAAATTTTAGAGAAGATGTAAACAAAAAGTACCCTTATGAAGGGCATCAGAAAGAGGCAATAGGAATTTCTAGGGCACATGTTGAGGAAAGAGGGCTTGGAAAATTGGACACTCACTAGACATACTGAAAGTAAGAGGGACAGAGAAAAGCAGGGTATAACCTAACTTACTAGCTTGTATAAATGGTTGCCAGGACACGAATTAGGAAATATAGCAAAAACAAAAAATATAGTAATAGCTTCAGAGGGCAAAAAATTGTAAAGAGCCATGTTTGCTAATGTTCTGAAGGGACAAAGCATATAGAAGAAGAGTAAAAGAAAAACCTACTGTTACAGGGGCATATAAAAAATTTTTTTATAGTTTAATAATTTTATTTTTATTTATCAAAATAAGACTCTATAACAATTCTGAAGGGTAACTAACAAAACCATTATACAATGAAATATCCAATATAGCAGTGAATATATTACTATATACTTATGTATAAGCCGACTTCATATATAGTGTGACCCCAGCATTTTTTTGGCATGAATTTGTTATGTCATCAAGTATAAATGAATAACTCAACAACAGAATCAGAATATAAGTTGTATTCCGCGGAAAGACGGTTAGTATGTACAGAAGTGATTAGTAATATTTACAATAGAAAGATACAAGAGTCCAATCCATCGTAAGACGTGTGTATACGTGATTACTTCCGGTACGACACCGGAAGTGTGACTAACTCTTCACTGACTTGCCCTGACTCTTCAGTAACTCATTAGTGACTCTCAAGTGACTCTCTACGACTCTTCCCGACTCCCCTGTAGAGAATCCACCATTGCTATATATCGCAATGGGAACAGTCCATTTGTATTCAAATAAGAGCGGCGCCCTAACAGAATTTTAACTCTTTCAGAAAAATTTACCTGTGTTGAGTACTGGACTGATAGGATATGTCTCATCAAAGATAAAGGAAAGACATTAAGCAACCAAAATATGGTTCTACAGAAAGATACTGAGGATACCATGGACTGAACATGTGAGGTTTTGGAGAGGATGGAAACAAAAAGCAAACTTATACAGAAAGAAACAGCTGAAGTTTCTGGGATAGCTAATGAGGAAGGAGGGTTTAGAGAATTAGATATTCACAGGATAGATAGAAGGAAAGAGACAGGGGGAAAGCAATGCGTGACATACTTGATAAGCTTGAGCAAGGGTTTGGGAAAAGTAACAACAGAAAAGGCTTTAAGAGCTACAAGAAATAGGGGTATGTGGAGGGTCATGATCGCCTACTTACTGAAGGGACATGGCATAAAGAAGCTAGTGAAACCAGTCACCGAAAATACATGATTTTTAATCTCTCCCCCAAAATTACCCATGTATAGTGCAACCTCCTATTTTTTTTTATGTAAAAAAAAACTTATAAAAAGTCACACTATACATGGGTATACACCGTAATAAAATCCTGTTTATCAAAATCAAAGCATGGATTCAGTTTTAATTATTGCTGGTTTGCTCAAGCCATAAAAAAATAACCACGGAATTTGTGTAATCTTGCAATTGCTCTGGTTTTATTTTCTATAAAAGTAATTTTATTAGAAACAAAAAAAAGATTACTGAAATTTTACATAATATCTGTCCTCTCGTATGCTAAAGAATGCTGGACAATCTCCTCAAAAACAAAGGAGAGACTTGCAGCAACAGAAATACAGTTCTACAGAAGGAAGTTGATGTTACCATAGATCAAACATGGTTTTGGAAAGAATGGAAACAAAAAGGAAACTTACACTTAACATCAAAAAGAGGGAGTTGAAGTTTCTGGGACACAAAATGAGGAAGGAGAGCTTGGACAATCTGATACTCACAGAGCAGAGAGAGGGAAGAGAGACAAGAGAAATTGTGTGTGTGACATACTTGATGGGCTTGAGCAAATAGATGGCAGAACAGGGTTTGAGAGAAATAACAAGACAAAACTTATTCAGAGTTACAAGAGACAGGAAGATGTGGAGGGCCATGATTACACAACACATAAAAGATAAAAGATCTAAGATTAAAATACAGCACTAATAACTTTCAGGAAAGTGGTATATTGGATATGAGGCTTGTTTAAGAAAGAATTATGGTCATCTAGTGGCTGTGAGTATATTATTTCATGATCTGGATTAGGGCATGGAATGAACAAGGAATGATATCACAAGGACAAAATAACAAAATAATCAACACAGATGGGATATCGGATATATTGGTCAAAACAACCGACATCTGAAGATGACCATATATGAATTTACTGAAGCCACAAGATTAGCAACTAAGTCCCACCCTTTTACTGTGAAACCAATAAAATGTAAACACAAATTCTACTCCAGCAGCTTCTTTTCTCACACTTCCCGCCTGTGGAATTCCCTTCCATTTACTTGCTTTCCCGACCGCTACAATCTCCAAGAATTTAAATGTAAAGTCAATAGTCATCTCCTATCTCACTAACTTGCATCCTCTCTCTCACGCTCCTTTCTCTGTCCACTCCACTCTCATCAGTATTCTCATCCTTCTCTTACCATTTTCCTGATACCTCCTATAACCTGTCACTCTTTCTCATAACTTTCCTCCTATGTAACCCCCTGCAATACAGTGGCAGTAAAATGCCTTGCTTGGCGAAATATGATTATAAAAAAAACTTAGTAGAAATGTTGAGTCAAATAATATCAATAAGAATCCAAATTCAATCAATAACTAAAAATAATGTGAACTAGTTTTAACGATACTATCAAAAATGAAAAAATACTTAAGTAATTTTACAGAAGCATTGAATCTATTTTCTGCACAAGTATCTTTTTTTTTTATCCATACAATTATGTGTTCTAAATCATTCAAAGTAAAAATAGGCAAAGAAGACTAACATAAAAAAAGCAATAAATTAACAGCCTGGTTTCCCCAACTTACTAATACATTCCATTGTTATGATCACATAATGCTTCATATGACTAGAACCACAGAATATCTCCTTATCAGGAGAGATAAAAAAATGACAAAGAGTCAAATTGTTTACCATATCTAGATTTTTTTTTTAATTATTGTTCTCATCTTTATTGCCGTATTCACAATATTTTAACTCTTGTACACTCCAGCCTTCTTCAGATGGAATCTCAAACTGAACCCTTTATTTAGTCTACCATTATCTTTACATGTAAATAAAATATTACTTTTAATTGAAAGTTTAGAAAAGTTTGCTGATACACTTAGTCAATTGAACTGTCAGTGATCCAATCAATGCTTTGGATTTTAGCTAAGGTATGGTTTTAGCTCAGCATAGATCTTACTTAAAATGCTTCAGACGTTTAAACCATTTTCCATGAAATTAAATAGGATAGTATCAAGAAGCAGGAAAATTTCATTAAAGACAGAAATGCGGCTATATTTCTGAGATGAGGCAATATTTATATTATTTGAACTATTGTCCTCATCTTTGTTGCTATTTGTATGACATTTCAGCTGTTGTACACTCCGGACTTCTTCAGGTGCTATGTTCTTAAGGACACATGGTCCAGTGGATATAGACATTGCTAGGAATTTTGAACAGTTTTTATTACAATCACTGGGTTATATCATTCTCATTGTTTGCATGACTTGACCCAAAGAGTTGTAAGTTCAATACCTGGCTACAGCAGTGGTGAACAAGTAACTTAGAGAGTCTGATTAGAGGGAGTTAACTCATGACTACCAAAAGAGACTTTGTGCAAGGAATGAAAATGATATACCCCAGTGTTTGTAATGAAAGGGTTTGGTTTGAAATTTCTAGCACCTGAAGAAGGCTGGACCGTACAACGGCTGAAACGTTGTACAATTGCCAACAAAGATAAGAATAGTCTGAATAATGTAAATAATGTAGAAATAAAAATGTTGTTCTACAGAAGAACACTGAAAATGTCATGAACTGAACATATGAACAATAGACATTTTGGAGAAAATGGTTGCAAAAAGGGTATTTATACTTAGCATCAAAAAGAGGCAGTTGAAATATTTTCAATACATAATGAGGAAAGAGGGCTTAGATAATTTAACACTCACAGAACATACTAAAAGCAAGACAAAACAGCAAATAACCTTCCTAATGAGCTTCTGGAAATGGTTAGCAGAACAAGGATTGGGAAAAATCATGAAAACAAAAGCTACAAAGGACAGAAACTATATGACCATCCACATCCCAAAGAGACAAGGTATATAGAAGTTTTTAAGAAAATGGCAACAAAAAGGATATACTTAGCATCAAAAAGAGGTAGTTGAAATATTTAGGTACACTACCGGCCATAATTATTAGGCCACCCCAGTTTTTTTAAAAAGAAATGATGTATTTCATACTATTTTTATTGCTAAATGAAAATAGAAATGGTTCTTTTGTTGTTATTAGTTTGCAAAATTTTACAAGGCAAGGAAGCAAAGATGAACTAGTCAGAATCACTTTAAATTTTCTTCATTTTTTTCATTGATGAAACAGCAATATAGGTAATTATTAAATATTTACAAATTCATTTTATGCACATGTTATTGTGCAGTATTAAAAGAACAATTCTATTTTCATTTACAATTATTCTCTTGGCAATAAATACTAAAAAAATAGTATACATCATTTTTTTTTAAACACTGGGGGTGGCCTGATAATTATAGTCAGTAGTCTACATAATGAGGAAAGGGGGTTTAGATAATTTAACACTCACAGAATATACTGAAGGTAAGAAGAAAAAGCACATTACCTACCAAACGAGCTTGTGTAAATGGTTAGAAGAACAAGGATTAGGGGAGATAGCAAAAAGAAAAAAACTTTATTAAGAGTTACAAATGATAGGTAGTTGTGGAGGGCCTTGTCCTGAAGAGATAAGGCACATAGAAAAAACAGCATATCCTCCACTGGGAAAAGCCTTAATAGCCTACAGATATTTGAGGCCATGATGGTGACTGCAGTAAAAGGTCAGCGATAACATGAGAGAAACATTTGTCGTAGAAGGGAAAACAATAATTGGACCAGAGTATTTTCATTGCAATTAAAGCTGTGCATAATTCCAAATGATTGAAATTTAGGCAGTCACAGTCCCAGAACCAGTTTAACCTGTAATAAAAAAATGTTTTACATTATCAGTTCACAGGCAATGAGAAGCTAATAATTCATTTCTTTTCCTCTAGATCTAAAAGAAATAACATATTTGTTTGTGTACAATGTGAATAAAGAAGATTTAGAATCTGAAAATAAAATTTAACAGGACTTTTTTCTTGAGGTATCGATCAGGCCTAAAATGGTCTGGTTTGGTTTTGTTTTTATGGCAAATCAACCTCGGTGGGTCATTTATTGCTAACTAAACTTTATTTATTATTATTTATTTATTGCTGGTAATACCTTTTTCTTTCAACAATTTATTGTTGTTTTTTATACAAGATTTTGTGTCTAGTAATACATTTTCCATCTATCTATCTATCTTGGTTTGGTTGTTTTGTTTTTATGGCAAATCAACATCGGCAGGTCATTTATTGCTAACTAAACTTTATTTATTTATTGCTGGTAATACCTTTTTCTTTCAACAATTTATTGTTGTTTCTTATACAAGATTTTGTGTCTAGTAATACATTTTCCATCTATCTTGGTTTGGTTTGGTTGGGTTGTTTTGTTTTTATGGCAAATCAACCTCGGCAGGTCATTTATTGCCAACTAAACTTTATTTATTGCTAGTAATACCTTTTTCTTTCAACAATTTATTGTTGTTTTTTAATGTAAGTTTTGTGTCAAGTAATATATTTTTCTTTTTCAAGTATCAAGATTCATTGGGATTTTTTTTTAAGGGCAGGGTCCCCAAGTCCTACTCTTGTTATTTAACCCATAACTGGAGGGAAGGGACAGATTAATACCTTTCCCAAGGGTACCAGTGCTTAAGTGAATGCAGGGTATTCAACTGGAATTCAAACTCGGCTCACCGATTTCTCTTTCCAAGCCGATATCCACTGTACCACAACACACATCCCTTACTATATGCTTACAGCACCTGGTATGCCCAAGTTGGTCACCCATCTAAGTACTGACCAGGCTCAACATTGCTTAACTTCGGTGATCAAGCGAGAACCGGTGTATTCAACATGATAGGCCATAAGCCGCCTAAAATGGAGTCAGTCAGTTAATTGCTACATGCTTAGGCAATCATGTCTCAAAAGAGTCATGACTGACTGGGCATAAGATTTTTCCTTCAGTAGTTTGCTATTACTTTCTGTAGTAGACTGGTTGCCAGCCAAGGCTATAGAACAAAATCTGTCCTGTTATTTAACCCATAGATGGAGAGAGTGGTAACAGATTGATATTTCCAAGCTGTCACCAATCTAGGTACTGACCAGGCTCAATGTTGCTTAACTGAGTTGCTTATATGGAAACTGATGTTTCAACATGATATGGCCATAAGCTTTCCACTTAATACAGATATCCTATTCTATGAATCAATCAGATGCCATGCATCATGCACATTTGGCTGATCATGTCTGCTTTTGATCTCTGACTAGGCAGAAGATTTTCCTGCAGTCTTGCTGTTCAACCCATAGCTAGAGGGAGAAGAGGTGGATTCAAACCTTTCCCAAGGATATTTGCTTATAAGTGAATGCAATGAATTCAACTGTAATTTGAACTCAGCTCTCTGATTTCTCATTCTGAGCAAATATCTGTTGCACCACAAAAACAAACCCAACCAGAATTGGAACCTGGTTATCTAATTAACGAGTCCGAGACATTAACCATTACACCCTCACATATCCAGTTTTAAAGCACCTTATATTCCCAAGTGGGAATTGTCCTCAGCTTTGTACGACGTTTCGTCCGTTGTACGCTCCAGCCTTCTTCAGGTGCTAGGAATTTCAAACCGAACCCTTTTATTACAATCACTGGAGTATATGATCTTCATTCCTTGCACAGTAGTGCATGAGTTATCTCCTTCTAGCCCTGTAAGTTACTTTTTCACCACTGCTGTAGCCTGGTATTGAACTCACAACTCTTTGGGTCAAGTCACAGGAACTAACCAACGTCTATATTTACTGGACCATGTATCCTTAAGGACCAAGCTTACGGCCTATCACATTGAATACACCAGTTCTCTCTCGATCACCAAAGTTAAGCAATGTTGAACCTGGTCAGTACTTAGATGGGTAACCACTTGGGAATACCAGGTGTTGTAAGCGTTATAGTGACGGATGTGCGTTGTGGTGCAGTGGATATCGGCTCAGAAAGAGAAATTGGTGAGCCGAGTTCGAATTCCAGTTGAATACCCTGCATTCACTTAAGCACTGGTACCCTTGGGAAAGGTATTAATCCGTCCCTTCCCTTTAGTTATGGGTTAAATAACAAGGGTAGGGCTTGGGGACCCTGCCCTTAAAACACAAATCCCAATGAATCTTGATACTTGATAAGGAAAAAGTATTACTAGAAACAAAATCTTATATAAAAAAATAATAATAAATTGTTGAAAGAAAAAGTTATTACCAGCAATGAATAAATAAAATTTAGTTGGCAATAAATAACCTGCCGAGGTTGATTTGCCATAAAAACAAAACAACCAATCAACCAACCTTAAGGACATATGCCCCAGTGAGTAATAAAGGGTTCAGTTAAAAATTCCTAGCAATTATAGCCATCTGGCACTGAATAACATGATATGAATGCAAATGTTTAAGTAACCACTAGATACAGTGTCCCCAGTTCTAGGTTTTCTTTTAAATAACTAACACCAATTCACTATCCAGGTTTATTAGGTCATTATTTTCATTATAAAATTGTTAGTAACCAACTAGTATTTTGAAACTTTTCAGCATATGCTAGCAATTGTATTGTAGTATTTGATAATAAAAAAAAAAGATTGAAATATATAAATTAATATTTAATAAAATTAATAAATTAACAGACATTATTATAAAATATTTTGTTAATTAATTAGTTTCAAACAGAATAAAATCTTTTTTATTGAAAATTATTAATAGTATCATCATCATCATTTATCCATCATACCCAGATGGTGCAAAGGGCAGCAACTTTTTGTTCCTGTTTCTGTAACAAACTGTTTTTTACGGGGCAGGGTTGTTAGCCCTTCCCCCAACCCTGGTGGACCCTTCTCGGTCCTTATGTTTACAGCACCTGGTATTCCCAAATGGTCACCCATTTAAGTACTGACCAGGCTCGATGTTGCTTCACTTTGGTGATCAGACGGGAACCAGTGTATTGAACACGATATAGCCATAGACTATTAATAGGATAGGATATCTTTATTAAGGGGAAGGCTTAAATCCACATCATGTTAAAACATTGGTTTATGTACAGTTACCTCAGTTAAGAAATGTTGTGCCCACTCAGTACCTAGATGGGTGACCACTTGGGAATATGAGGTACTTTAAAATTGGATGTGTAAGGGTGTAATGGATAATGGCTCGGAATCTTTAATTAGAAGGCTGGAGCGTACAACAGCCAAAATATTGTGCAAATGACAACAAAGATGAGGACAATGGTCTGAATAATGTAAATACTACTTCATCTCAGAAATATAAACAAATTAGATATCTTCAGTTTGTAATTTGCATACTGAGCTGTTATCTGACTCCACCCACCTTTACATGAGTCAGACCAGACCAAATATAGAGTAGCTGCACAATCATCATTTTCCAACCTCGGCAGTTAAGTGCCACACATGATACACACTGAGCAATCATGTCTCTTTTTAGAGACATGACTGACTGGGCAGAAGATTATCTCGCAGTAGGTTGCCATTCCTTTCTGCGGTAGACTGGTTGCCAGCCAAGGCTATAGAACCCAATGTTCTATTATTTAACCCATAACTGGAGGGAAGAGATGGATTAATACCTTTCTCAAGGGTATTTGTGCAAAAGTGAATGTAAGGAATTCAACTGGAATTAAGTAAACCCTACCTTGAGTATCTCTGGTGGGGTGATTTTCCATCCTACAATCGTTTTTCCACTGATGAAATATCCCTCACGATCACTGTTTACGCGGCAAATGATCAAACAAGGTCAATTCTTTAGTTATACATGTTCTGATCTTTACAGCAAGGAATTGCCAAGTTATATCCTCAGAGTTGAATCATTCTCATTTCCTCTGTATTCCCTTTGTAAAGAGGAAGTTCTGGTTCACACAGTACCTCTCTTCCCCAGAACTGCTACTTTGTGGAACAAATTCTTACACTGCAAGTCAAAATTCATTATCTATTCTAACACTCTTCATCTTCACTTTCTGCTTCCTACTCTTATTTCATATCACACACCTCATTCACTGACACCCAACCTTGAGTGGCTCTTGAGCCTTTTATTGAGGAAACTTTACTATCTTGGCAGTCTCAGCTCACTGCATAAAAAAAACTAAACCTAAGATGGATTTAGAGTGAGTTGATATGCATTTTAAACAACAAATTTTAATGAGAAGGAAGCCTGTAGGGGAGTGCAGACAAAGTAGCCCCTCTTCTTGTATCTTTACATGTCAACAAAAGCAATAAGAGTTTTGGGATAGAATGATACTTTGTCCACTCTACAGCCTCTTTCCAAAAGATGCATTGTCACAAACCTATTGCTTTTCTGCCTCTATTTTCATAGCAAATATTCAGACAAGCTTCATTCTTTACTCATACAAGATCTGACCTTTACAGCTAAAACTTGCCATGCTATATCTTCAAATCATTCTCGTTCCTTTCATATTTCATTGGTAAGGAGGAAGTTCCATGTAGACAGCTTCTACTTTGTTGAACTGACTCCTGAGATGATCAGTAAAACCTTAATCTCTTCAAATTTAGTGTCAATCTTTATCTATCATACCCATCTTCATAATCTGCATTTCTTACCTCTTACATCAAAACAACAACTCCAACTACCTTGAGTAACTCTCGGGCCTTGTACTGAGTGAGTAATAATATAAAAAAAACAAGCAAAAACAAAAACTAGTACCTGTGGTGTCCCAGAAAGTAGAATTACTAAGGCGCTTGAGAGTTTTTATCTTTAGAATATATACGTGTGGGCACTTACTTTAAAATTCAAGAGCATTTTAATTTTTTGTTTTTCCAATACCAAATTTTTCACATTGCACACAAATAGATATAATTACAAAAATGTCTGAAGTCTTTATTTATATTTATTTTAATAAATATTAATAACCACCTTATCAAACCAACTCTCAAAATGGTTTTCTGACTTAAAATCTTAGAAAGCTGGTCAGTAGTTAATAATATTAATTAAAAAATAAATCAGATCCATATCAGCTTTTACTTAGTATAATGTTTGTTTAAATCAAACAGAAGTTCTTTTTAAGAAAAGTCTGATAAAGTATTTGGATTGGTACTATAAAAAGAAAATAACATCAATTTGGCATTTAATCTTCTTTGAAGTAGTCCCCTTCTGAATCCACACATTATCTAGTATTATTTCTACTGACAGACTGCTTTTTTTCGAAGAATGAGCAGATGCCTCATCACATTCTCTTGGATTTCCTCGATGTTTTGAAATCTTGTTTCTTTCAATGAGACTTGATTTTTGGAAAGAGGAAAAAATGGCAAGTTTTGAGTTTGAGTTTTGTTTAACGGCATATGGGTTATTTAATGCCAAAAGGGTGGGGTTTAAAGGGTTTTTTTAATGTTTGGTTATAGTGAGAAGGTTGATTTAGATTCTAATGAAAATTTTTTTGCTTTTATTCTTTTATATTTTAGAAAACTGAAAATGTCTTCTAGTTTTGTATCAAAAAATTTTTTGCTGAGAATAATTTTTTTTTTCCAAAAATGTGTTATGGTAACAATTTTCTCTTCAAAAATGTATTGTTGGTAATATTTTTACTTCAAAAGTGTATATTTTCCCATAAAAGTCTATTTTTATGTATATATTTCTACAAAAGTGTATTTTTATACTTTCGTAGTATTTTGACCCCAGTTTTGGGGTTAACTACTTGCCCATAGCTGGGACAAAAATGGCAAGTGAGATTTGAGGAATATGATGGCTGTTGGAAACAAGGAATGTTGTATTTGGCTAAAAACTGCTGTGCAAACTGTACTGAATGGGCAGGTGCATTGTCATGTTGAAATTGCCCCTCAACAGATGCATGCAATTTGGTAATTTTTAACAAACAACATCCCACAATATGTCACAGTAGTACTCCCTATTTCCTGTCTGACAAAGTAGGGCATACAAATGATGAACAGTCAACAGTGTTTTTTGCATTGTTTTGACTCATTTGTGCTTTCTTTGGTCTTAGAGAAATAGGTTGGGGTCTTCCACTGAAAAGACTGAGCCTTGCTTTCAGGGTTGCAGCTATAGACACACAATTTGTCACCTGTTATGACCATTTTCCAAAAAGTTTTCCTCTACCTTGACACAACCAAGGCAATCCTGTACAGCTGAAATCCAATTTTCTTTTTGTTTAATTGAAAGCAGATTCGGCAAATTTTGGCATACACACGTCCCGCACACAAATATTGAGTCAAAATGGCCTGAACCGAAACATACATGTTCTCATCCTCCAATAACTCATGCACAGTGATTTGACAGAGTTTCCAAATAGCTGCAATGTTTTCATCATTTCTGCCAATCGTAGGTCTTCTAGAATTGTGCATCACTGTGGACATTTTGTTGGCCATATTGGAAATGTTTGAACCACTCATACACTAGTTTCCAGCTTATACACTCCTCTCCATGCACTTTCTGAAAATTTGTATAGATCTCTGTGCAGGTATCACCAAACTTTTATCAACATTTGATGCAGATGATCAGATCAATTTCCTCTGCCACGGTCACTGATGGAACTTCTATGGTGTGGTGAGGTGACCACACACTTCATATTTTCCTTCCAAGCACAGCTATGATAAATGGAAGAGAATATTGTTAGTGTACATACACAAAAGAGTTCAAGGCCAATCCATGCCAAGTGGCTTAACTCTACATACTTTAGCATATTCCATTGGTAAGGAGGAAGACAGCTTTGACTTTGTCAAACAAAATCCTGAGATGATGCTTTCCCAATCACTAAAACCTTAAGTCTAATGTCAACCAATAACTATCCTATCCCTCTTCATAATCTGCATTTCTTACGTCTTAAATCTAAAAAAAAAAAAAAAAAAAGTAAGCCCTACATTGAGTAGCTCTCAGGCCTTGTATTGAGTGAGCAATAATATAAAAAACAAGCAAAAAACAAAAACTAGCACCAGAAAGGGAAATTACTGAGGAGACTTGAGACATTTTGTCTTCAGACTCTATACATTAAACTTTAATCTTGATCTTGTGTCAAATTCAAGAGCATTTTAAGTTTTTGTTCTTCCAACATCAAATTTCTCACATTGCACACAAATAAATATGATTACAAAAATGACTGAAGCAACAGTTCTGATAGTTTTTGATCAGAGCACTTATTAGAATCTTTTTTTTTTTACTTATTGTTACTTGTCTTGAATAAGTAAAGAAAAGGAATAAGTTGACCTCTTTCCGAAATTTTAAAATACTTCATTTTGTTATCAGTTCATTTATCAATACAAAAATAAAATTAAAAAGCACTAATATTTTGGATAAAAATAATAATAAAAAAAAACATTTACAAGTGTCAGCGAAGGGTTTGAGGAATTTCAACATAAAAAAAATATATTAGTAAAATACAAATGGCTAGATTTCACCAACATTTTCAAAGGAGCTTAGATTACAATTATATTTTTTGTATTATCTTAAATGAAACATTTTCAACATTTATGAATTTTCAACTTACATATCTTTCAGATAATTCATCTTGCTTTTTATTGCAATTCCCATCCATAAAAAGTAGAAGTAGAGAATATAGCTATATGGCTAAATTTGAATGACTCCTGCTGGTTAGCCTTCTCAGATGAAGCTTAGTCAGGAAATATTAGTCAAAAATTAATAATAACTGACAATGCTTCATTTAAGAAGGCTAACCAGCAGGAGTCATTCAAATTTAGCCATATAGCTATATTCTCTACTTCTACTTTTTATGGATGGGAATTGCAATAAAAAGCAAGAGAAATGAAGATGGAAGTCAAAAGATTCATACTTACAATCAAGCACCATTGTCAAGAGAATTTACAGTTGAAAAATATAGAAAAGAAATGTTTTGGAAATCAGGAGAAAGTATGTAAATATTGAAAAAGGTTTGGAAAAAGTATCTTAATTACATTTCAGAAGCAAAATAAGACTGGTTATTTTGGGATGACGTGGAAGAAAAACCTCCAAGGAAATTTCTCATCTAAAATTAGTAGTTGACAATTATGCAGAAACTTGCTGAAAAGTGAAGCTGAGACTTGGAGAGGATTCAAACAAGAGATACAGATGTGAGTTCATGAAATCAAGTATAGCAGATCACGTGCAAGAAGAAAAAAGACATGGTCAAAATTGGGAATGAAAAATCACAAGGGAAAACAGGGTAAGTACAAAAAGTGAAACAAGTTTATCAAAACATTAAGTTGACCAAATTTAATATTGTGTTACACAAAATTTTATTTCAAGTAAAAAGAAAAGATAATTTCATATATATAAGCCAATATCCATTACTTCAGTCAGTCAGTTAAGTGCCATATGTGATACACGCTTGGGCAATCATGTCTCTTTCGAGACATGACTGACTGGGCAGAAGATTATCGCGCAGTAGGTTGCCATTGCTTTCTGCAGTAGACTGGTTGGCAACCAAGACTATAGAACCCAATCTGTCCTGTTATTTGACTCATAACTAGAGGGAAAAGATATGTATTATATTATTAAGTAGTAATTAGAGGGGGATCAGTTTATTACTTTATAACAATAGAAAAACCGATCCCCCACTTTATGTCCAATAGAAACATTTCTAACATGCTTCTAACTATTATATTCAGTCAGTCAGTTAAGTGCCATACGTGATACACACTTTGGGCGATCATGTCTCGAAAGAGACATTACTGACTGGGCAGAAGATTATCCAACAGTAAGTTGACATTATTTTCTGCGGTAGAAGGCTATAGAACCCAATCTGTTATTTAACCCATAACTAAAAGGGTATTTGCGCGTAAGTGAATGCAATGAATTTGGCTGGAATTTGAACTCGGCTCCCCGATTTCTCGTTTCAAGCCGATATCCACTGCACCACAATGCACATCTGCAGCATGATTACTTAGTAATGTTAAACAAAAACAACAAAAAAAATGTCATGGAAAGTTTATATTCATACTAACAAGTTTAGACCAAGCATATCTTTTATTATTGATTAGGATTAAAAATACAATGACTGCTTCCCTGAGCAGAGAGATAATTTTACAAAAGAAAGGCTCACCTTTTTTTTTCTGTATTTATATTTACTTTTTTGGCTATAATTCAAACTGGATCCTTCCCTACCTTTTTCAATCTCATGCAAACCAAACGCACATCTACCTTTTACAATTTTGTGCAAAACAAATCAGTTTCTACTTTTTTGAATCTCAGGCAAACCAAACTGTTATGGTGCCCTTCTAAGAGGAATGGACTCTTCCTCTTACTATATATAAATTACATGCATGACTTCCACAAAGCAGTTAAGGACAACAGCTAGTAGGCAGTTAAAGCCAGCTATTAGTCAGGCAATAAGCAGTGTAACTGTACCATTTAGACTTATTTCTATTTACTTATTATTAACTTATTACTTTGTACATATGTTATTGTTATACTAATACACTGTTTCGAACCTACCTCCTACGTTCTGTGTCTTACTTCTGACCAAACTGGTCACTACAATTCTGCGGCAAAGTTTCGCTACAACTCCACAACAAATTGGCAACAAAGATTTGTATTAAGATCTGCCACGACAATTTAGCAACAACACAAATACATACCTACATTTTTAACTCTCTTGTATTTTTGCCCTCTAACTTCAATATGTGTTATCCGCATCTCTAAAACTGAAATTATGGTGGCAAATAATGAATCCAAGAAGAAGTTCTAATTCACCCAGAAACACTTAAACACTTTTTCATAATCACTAGGTATACATCCTTTTTCATTTGCATTCCTTTTTCTGTTATCATTCTTAGAAAAAAAATTGCATTCCTTGTTCTAGTGTCTTTAATGAAACAGCACCCTTCTTGACCTATTTCTGGTCAAATTCTACTACAGACAATTTGTATGATAAGTTTTCTTATGTGATTTATTGAGAAGATTCTTCAATTTCATTCAAATTTAGCCATATAGCTATATTCTCTACTTCTACTTCTTAAGGATGGGAGTTGCAATAAAAAGCAAGAGAAATGAAAATGAAAGAAATACTAGTGAAAAATGAATAATAATTGACAATGCTTCATCTAAGAAGGCTAACCAGCAGGATTCATTCAAATTTAGCCATATAGCTATATTCTCTACTTCTACTTCTTATGGATGGGAATTGCAATAAAAAGCAAGAGAAAAGAAGATGAAAGAAATACTAGTGAAAAATGAATAATAATTGACAATGTTTCATCTAAGAAGGCTAACCAGCAGGAGTCATTCAAATTTAGCCATATAGCTATATTCTCTACTTCTACTTCTTATGGATGGGAATTGCAATAAAAAGCAAGAGAAAAGAAGATGAAAGAAATACTAGTGAAAAATGAATAATAATTGACGATACTTCATCTAAGAAGGCTAACCAGCAGGATTCATTCAAATTTAGCCATATAGCTATATTCTCTACTTCTACTTCTTATGGATGGGAGTTGCAATAAAAAGCAAGAGAAATGAAGGTGAAAGAAATACTAGTGAAAAATGAATAATAATTGACAATGCTTCATCTAAGAAGGCTAACCAGCAGGATTCATTCAAATTTAGCCATATAACTATATTTGCTACTTTTACTTCTTTATAATAATAAAACTACAAGTAAAAAAATTAGTAACTTTATGCATTTATTGTATAAAAACATCTCTGCTTCTGTTTTAGTGACTGTCATTGTGGCACAGCCTATTTCAGAGTAAGTCTCCCCAAACAGCTGTTGTCCCAAACAGGAGAGTAAAGAAAGAAAGAAAGAAATATACCCAGGCTTCTGATGATGGTAATTTTCTCAAGTTTCAGAGATGACAATATCATTCTCTGTTTCTTTAGCTGCCACCTCTTTTCCTTTAAGAGAACAAAAATAAAACAATGCTTTAAGTACTGCTATTGAGTGACAGGCTACCCACCCTACAATCACTCCAATTTGCCATCTGTAAAACCCCTCACCCCTGTCAGAATCACCCCCAACTGAATCCCATGTTACCCTCTATCTGAAAGGTTTCCTTTTTTTTTGTGAAATAGCAGAACAGAATGTGGGGAGGGATTATAAAGATAGCAGCTGTAAGGGGTTTAATTAATCAGAGGTAAGGGGAAGGATAATATGTTGTACAGGTAGATAGAAGGCTATAGGTGGACAATGATAAGCAGACTCTGAAATAATGCATACACACACACAGGCACACAAACAAACAAAAAAAAAAAAAAAAAAAAAAAAAGGCTGAAAAATTCTTAGCCCCAATCAATTCCCAAATATCAGCAGGAATATTTTTGAGAATTTTCAGCAGACTTTGCACAAAGATACACACACACACACACACACACGAAAGGACTAGCCTGATTAAATAGCAACAGAATTTTTTAAAAAACTATTCTCACTCAGGTTGTGAACTTTCCAGCACTCCTCATGCTTATATAATATCAGTCAGTTAAGTGTCATACATGATACACACTTTGGGCGATCATGTCTTAAAAGAGACATGACTGACTGGGCAAAAAAATCTGTCCCATTAATTAACCCATAAATGAAGGGAAGAGATGGATTAATATTGTTCCCAAGGGTATTTCTGCATAAGTGAATGCAAGGAATCCAACTGGAATTTGAACTTGGCTCTCCGATCTGTCATTCCAAGTCAATATCCACTGCACTACCCACATGTGTTTGTACCAAAAAAAAAAAAAAAAAAAAAAAAGGTGCCAAAATGACAGTTTTACCCATGGCACTGCATTTATTTTAACTATTATGACTCCTCAGCAAAGTTTGTTTTAAAAAGCGATGATCTGAATTATAATAAAATCTAAACATATAAAAACGTATTTACACATTTTCTTTGTTTTTGAGAATTTACAACAAAAAATATTAAACTATTTATTAGACTGTTTATTTACACTATTTATTTACTATATTATTTACTGGAATGTTTGGCAAAACCTCGGCAAATTGCAAATCAATTCAAACTTTATAAAATGGTAAATAACAAGGATTTCCTTATAATTGGTTCACATATCTCGTAAATAAACAATTTAATAAGTAAATAGTGTTTCATATTTTTGTTGCAAAATCACAAAAACAAAAAAATGTGTAAATTCACTTTCATCATATGTTTAGGTTTTATTCCAATTCTAATCATTGCTTGGTAAAACAAACATTGCCAAGGAGTGAAGGTAATTAAAATAATAGCAGTGTCAAGGGAAAAACCATCCTTTTTAACACTTTTTTTTTTTTGTGGAAACAAAGATCTAAAATTGCAATTCTTTTTTTTTTTTTTTTGTCTTTTGTTGTCTATCCTGAATGTCTGCTCTCATAAAGATGAGGTTAGAAATCACTTTTTTTTTTTTAACGCCATTCTAAGCCATTTTTGAGATCCTAAATTTGTGATCATTTTTTTGTGAATTAACTCCAGACATGGTTGGATTCAGGACAATTGGTGCTACAAGCACAATTTGCACAGTGGTACCCCTCCACTACCAACCTTTTTTTTAATAACATCTAGACCTAGAGTTTAATTTAATAACATAATATATTCATATAATTAAATATCTGCCTACTTATGTTGTAAATATAATGTATGATATTAATGATAAAACCTTGGCTAATTGGAAATCAATTCAAACTTTATAAAATGGTAATAATAAAAATTTCCTTATAGTTGGTTCATGCATTTTCATTATTTAGTAAAAGTTTATAAATTTATGAATAAAAAATTATTTGCACGTTTATTTCTATATAAAATGGTAAACAATAATTATTACATTATATTAGTTTTAATATTACTTTTTAGAATGTTGTAAAGATAAAATAATTCATGTAAACAAACAATCTAATAGTGTTTAATATTTTGTTGTAAATTCTCAAGAACAAAAAAAATATGTAAATTCACTTTCATCACATGTTTAGGTTTTATTACAATTCCAATCATTGCTTTTTAAATCAACCATCCGACCGTGCATAGAATACTGTTGTCATATCTGGTCGGGTGCCCCTGCTGTTCATCTCGTCATTCTTGACAGGCTCCAAAGAAGAATCTGTAATGTGATCAGTCCAGACTTGGCAGCTCAACTCCAGCCACTTTCTCACCAGCGGGATGTGGCTTCCCTCTGTTTCTTCTACAAATATTTTCATGGCTTCTGCTTTGACGAACTTAGGTCACTGGTGTCTCCACTCCCCATAAGAATTTACTTGAGCAACCAGAC
The DNA here is from genome assembly GCA_037127315.1 of Ascarosepion bandense. Lineage (NCBI taxonomy): Eukaryota > Metazoa > Mollusca > Cephalopoda > Sepiida > Sepiidae > Ascarosepion > Ascarosepion bandense. Next base: position 5,061,655 of record JBBBDQ010000913.1, read on the forward strand.
TGGCAACAAGGTCCCACCCTTTTACAGTTAAATCTACCAAATGCAGCCAACAATTCTACTCCATCAGTTTCTTTTCTTGCACTTCCCTCCTGTGGAACTCTCTTCCGTATACTTACTTTCTTGACAGCTACAACCTCCAGGAATTTAAATGCAAAGTCAATTCCCATCTCTTATCCACTTGACTTCAGTCTTTCCCGTGTCCTTTTTACACCATCCTGTGTATCTTGTTCTTTTCCTTTCTCACTTTACCTTCGCAACTGTCATCACACCTGCATTCCTATCATTCTCTTGCCCTTTCTCTGACACCCACTGTAACTGGTTCATCTTTCTCTTTGCTCTTCTCCTGCTTAAACTTTTACCCTTTTTATAGCCCTCTGCCTTGTTTGGGGTGAAACAATTAAAAAAAAAAGAAACAAACAAACATTGCTGAGGATTGAAGGTAGTTAAAATAATAGCAGTGTCAAGGGAAAAACTTGTTTTGACACACTTTTATTGTGGACACAAAGGTTAAAAGTTTCCCATCTGTCATTAAATTACCTGAGCAGCTGGGATTAGCTAGCCACCAGGGTAGACAGGTATCTTTGGATATGAGTGGCCTGCCAGCCATTCCCCTACCACTTCTATCCCTGTGACAGTTTAAATTTTAACTTTCGATTCTTAGACATATTGTAAAGCTTTTTAATACTGAATCATGAACCCCTATGTCTGCTTTTCTCCTTTCTTATGTCCTGATGACAAATTTAAAATAGAATAAAAAAATTTTTTTCTTCTTAGTTTCATCCTTTCTTTGTCTTTTTTTTTTTTTTGTAACTTTCTGTGTTTGGATATATTTTGGGGCTTCTTCCGGTATAGAAATTTTCTAACATATTTGAATTAATAAAGTTTTGTTTTCAACCACTGCTGATGAAGTGAGAATTTTCTCACTGAAATGGCAATCCAACGAATTTAAATTTCAAAATTTTTTAATTACTTATATATATATATATATATATATATATATATATATAGTAAATTTTTGTAATTTGCTTGAAGCATTGTGTAAAATAGTTATATGGGTTATGTCTTGAAGGCTGTCACAATGAGTTGAGTAAAATAAAGGAAGGTAAAGAAATGTTTGGGTATTACCTATTTATTAAACATTAATATTTCGAGATCAAAATCTCATCTTCAGAATGGCAGAGAATATTAATGTTTAATAAATAGGTAATACCCAAACACTTCTTTACCTTCCTTTATTTTACTCAACGCATTGTGACAGCCTTCAAGACATAACCCAGATATATATATATATATATATATATATATAATGTTCAAACAAATCATTTAAAATTGTCGGTTGTTTACAACCAAGTTTCGTTAATCTTCATTAATTTCCGTAACATGTTTACATTTGTTGACATTACAATACATTTCAGAGCAGATATGGTTGTTGTGATGAATCGAAAATTGTGTTATATAGACTTGATTAAAACCTCGTTTAGACTAGAGGTCATTTGTGGTTGAGAGGTCTAAGACGTTGCCAGATCAAATGGTAGCTTCCCCTATGTTGATAGGGCTTGCAGATTCGAATCCTGCCAAATGACACACATTTTCGTAATAAAAATTTATCATAAATAATCAGGCCAGTAGATATAAATATATAATACTGTTTAATTAAAAACAGAATATCTACTTAAATATGAGTATCGATCAAAAATAATGTTCAAACAAATCATTTCATATATATATATATAAAATATTGTGACTATCATCCTGGTTATTTATACAGAAATGTTAAAATTTGCAAACCAAACTCATTGGTATATTCCTCTTATAAATTCACTTTCATATATTTAGCTTTTATTCTAATCCTAACCATTGCTTTTAAAACAATAAACATTGCCAAAGAGTGAAGGTAGTTAAAATAATAAAGGTGTTATGAGAAAAACTGTCCTTTTGACACTTAGTTTTTTGCAGCAACAAAGGCCTATGGATTACTATATATAGTTTAAAATACTTAGAATCAGAAATAGAGCATAAGTGGTCATAATAATCAACACTGCATGGTGACTCGCAGTTTTTACTTCAAATGGTTTTCATACCAAATTTGCATGAGTGTGTGTTGGGGGGGGGGTAACTGAAAGACTTTTTTAATGCCATATTCTTTCAGAAATTAAGCAGGCATGGCTCTTAACAGATTCCTGTGAATTGCCATTACATCCGAGAAGAGTTAAGTGGTTTCCTTTTCCTTCTTTACAGTTTTGAATTCATAATACTTCTCCTAGACTGGCTGTCACACAAGACTAAAAAAAAACCAGTCTACCCAGCTATTTAATGTTTTCAGTTAAACCCACTTTCCACAATCTGTTTGGTCACTAATGTAATGAATATGCATACACCTTGGTTCCCCCTCACACTAATATGATTGGCTGGTTTCAGCCATAAATTCAGACTAAAACAGGGATGCCTAGGACAATGCCTATTGGAACACCTATTGACTACGCCGATTGCATAAGCCTACACCTAAGCATATTGCATATGACGAGTATCGGTCCATTACAGCTACTTGCTAGATTATCCTACCTAGTTACATTGCCAAAACCACTTCGCTAGTTCAAATAATATATATATATATCTTTCTGGGACATACCAGTCACCAAGTAGAATTTTCTAAAATTCCATCTTGGTGAAGCAGAGAAATTTTTTGACATACACTTTCAGAGAAAAATTTTCTTTTATTTACCATTTTTGATGCTTACATTATTTCATAATTAGGATTACAATTGAAAGTTTCACTTTGCAACCCCTTTTCTTTTATGTACCTTGTCCCTTCAGGACGTAGGCGATCATGGCCTTCCACATCTCCCTATCCCTGGTGGCTCTTAGCACGCTTTCTCCTGTAACGTCTCTCAGCCCCCGTTTTGTCATACACCTGCTCAGGCCTTTTAAATATGTTATCCACTGCTTTCCTGTCTCTTTTCCCCTCTATCTGACCTGTTAGTATCAGGTTTTCCAAGCCCTCCTTCCTCATTGCATGTCCCAGAACTTTAGTTGTCTCTTCCTGATGCTCAATATTAATTTCCTTTTCATTTCCATCATTTTCAAAACCTCGTCATTGCTCACATGCTTGGTCCACAATATCTGCAGCATCCTTCTGTAGAACCACATTTCAGCTGCTTCAAGTTTTCTCTTTATCTTTGTTGATATTGTCCAACATTTACTGCCATATTGAAGAACTGACATCACATAGCAATCCAGTACTCTCTTCTTTGTTTCTAATGAAAGTTTCCTGTGTCTTAATACTTTACTCAGCTTCTGGAACATGTCTTTCACCATGCTGATTCACCTTTGGATCTCTGTATCACACTTTCCGTCTTCAGTTAGAACACTACCCAGATATTTGATTTTCCGTACCTGCTTGATTTTAACAACCCCCCCCCCCACCCCACCTGTATTTGGCACTTTGGGCTGCTCTTTTACCAAGATAAAATGCTGCAAGTCTCTCAGTACTTTATCGTTATTTCCACGGGAAGTGCTCAGAAGAACTACATTCTTTAGTTCCAATAGTTCTAAATTTCACAGCTAAGCACATTGTAGCAAACAACTATTATTCCACTGGCGAGTTTAAGTTCAACTCGACCAGTTTCTTTCCACGAACCAATGCATCTGAGATTGTAGGGATAGGAAATTAAGTATTAAATGCAACATTCTTCACTTTTACAAAAATTCACAATGACATGTGAAATCCTGGTTTTTCCCAAATAGAAAAAGTATTGACCATGTGCTTAAAGAAAAAGTCAAAACGGGATTTCGCAAGTTGAGGTTAAATTGATTTTCTGACCAATGGAAGTGATTTGCAAAACTAAAGGTACTTAGTAATCCAGTGTGAAAATCTAAATTACTATAAAAGGCTCTGGTCTGTTTCATTTGGTCAGTGATGGAAGCAGCAAGAGAGAGACACAACTAAAATGTAATGTCGCACATTGTCCTCTTTCTCCTTCTTTCTCATGTGCTAATTCATTTTCCTTCTCTATCCAAAAACATTCCTACCAAACAAGCACTTATACATACATACGTACACATGAACTCTTTCTCCTTCTTTCTCATGTGCTAATTCATTTTCCTTCTCTATCCAAAAACATTCCTACCAAACAAGCACTTATACATACATACGTACACATGAACTCTTTCTCCTTCTTTCTCATGTGCTAATTCATTTTCCTTCTCTATCCAAAAACATTCCTACCAAACAAGCACTTATACATACATACGTACACATGAACTCTTTCTCCTTCTTTCTCATGTGCTAATTCATTTTCCTTCTCTATCCAAAAACATTCCTACCAAACAAGCACTTATACATACATACGTACACATGAACTCTTTCTCCTTCTTTCTCATGTGCTAATTCATTTTCCTTCTCTATCCAAAAACATTCCTACCAAACAAGCACTTATACATACATACGTACACATGAACTCTTTCTCCTTCTTTCTCATGTGCTAATTCATTTTCTTTCTCTATCCAAAAACATTCCTACCAAACAAGCACTTATACATACATACGTACACATGAACTCTTTCTCCTCCTTTCTCATGTGCTAATTCATTTTCCTTCTCTATCCAAAAACATTCCTACGTACACATGAACTCTTACCAACCAATTACTACTGCAAACATTTTCTACAACTCTTGATACTCTTAACTCTTTATTTGTTTCCCAATGAGCAATAATTTCGACGAATTCTTGTTATTCTATTCTTTTAATAAATTACTATTTTAACATGAAAAATGTATATTATAATTCTTCCACTATTCCACTTGGAAGAATTTTTTGATGATGAAAACCTGATAATTCTGATAATGATAACTGCATAAAACTTGTAAGCTGGTTATGTCTGACACAAGACCAAATTAATAAACATTAACCATCTCCCTACGGCTTCAAGATCACTACAATATTAACCTGTTCAATTCTATAGTTAACCATCGCCTTCCCCACATAAATTGTACCTCTTATTCTGTAACCTTCTACCTTGAGTGGCTCTTGGTGAACATAATTAAAAAGAAAACATACTTTTTTGTTATTAAGCTTTTTTTTTCTTTTTTTTTTTTTAAATGTTTTCTGCCCATCAAAACAATGCAAGAAATCCATTTTTTTCATGACAATTAGGTTAAGTGACATTACAAATACAACTCACAGGTTTTGATTGATTCATTTTCTATGACTTATCACCCCATTGCAATTTATTTAAAGCCAGAAAATATTTTCAGATTGTAAGATTTTTTTTTTTTTAAAATGATGATTTAGTGATAAAAGTCTTACTAATTAAGCCTTAAGTGGTGGAGAGAAGATTAATACCTAATCAGAATTTAAAAAACAAAAAAATATAATGTGGATAAAAAGTGGGGGATCAATTCTCTATTAAAATCAATATATAAACTGATCAGTTATTATACGACCATGGTAGCTTCTATACATTTGTATTCCAGATAATGCAAATATATCGAAAAGAAAATGTTTGTGAAACTAATTATTTGAATGATTCATTCATTCATTTTCTTCAGCTTATCAACCCTTTGCAGATTATAAGTCAGAAAATATTTTTAGATAGTAAGATTTTTTTTTCTTTTTTTAGATAATAATTATTTAGTAATACAAGTTTTACTAAGTAACCCATAGCTGAGATAGAAGAGATAGATTCGTGCCTCATCAGAATCTGATAAACCATCAAGAAATTATCATGTGGAATAAAGTGTGGGGGTGGGATTAATTTTCTATATTAAAATCAATATATATTTTTATCTATATATGAAATTATTTGTTTGAACATTATTTTTTTTAATCGATACTCGTATTATAGTAGATATTCTGTTTTTAATAAAACAGTATATTTATATATTTATTTCTACCGGCCTGATTATTTACAATAAATTTTGTTATGAAAATTTTGTTATCGTAAATAATCAGGCTGGTAGAAATAAATATATAAATATACTGTTTGATTAAAAACAGAATATCTACTCAAATATGAGTATCAATGAAAAATAATGTTCAAACAAATAATTTCAATATGTCAGTTGCTAAACCATTACATTAATCTTTGGGATTTTCCATATATATATATATTGATTATTAAATCAATATTATCTAAAAAAAGAAAAAATTCTTACAATATATATATATATATATATATATATATATATATACACACATATATATATATACTAAATACAATATTATCTAAAAAAAAGAAAAAATTCTTACAATATATATATATATATATATATATATATATATATACTAAATACAATATTATCTAAAAAAAAGAAAAAATTCTTACAATATATATATATATATATATATATATATATATAAGAATTTTTTCTTTTTTTTAGATAATATTGTATTTAGTGTATATATATATATATATATATATTGTAAGAATTTTTTCTTTTTTTAGATAATATTGATTTAGTAATACAAGTTTTAATGAAAGAGTTAGATTCATCCCTCATTAGAATCTGATAAACCATCAAGAAATTATAATGTGGTATAAAGTGTGGAGGTAGGGTTAATTCTATATTAAAATCAATATATAAACTGATACCTCACTTTGAGGCTACAGCAGTTTCTAAATATTTATATTCCAGAGAATGTAAATAAATCTAAAAAAACACTATGACTCTGGAGCTAAGCAGTATCTGATTATATTTTTTTTGGCTTATCAACCCATTGGTGGCTATCTAAAGTGAGAAAATATTTTTAGATTGTAAGAATTTTTTTTCTTTTAGATGATAATGGTTTAGTGATACAAATCTTACTAACTCATAGCTGGGTAGGGGAGGAGTGAAAAGGTTGATTCATACCTTTATCCAAGGATATATGTGTATAAATGAACATAAGCCCAACAGGAATTGGAGCTCATCTCTCCAATTAACAATTCCAACCTATTATTCATTACACCAGCTGCACATCCAAGATTAAAGAACCTGGTATTTCTAACTGGTCACCCATCTAGATATTGACCAGGCTCAACATTGGTAAACTTCCATGATCATACAGAAACAGGTGTTTCAACATGATGTAGCTTTAAGCCTCACAACCAGGATATTTGGCTTCCAATGAGGTTGTTGGAAAGGAACCCATTTCAACTCAAGGACTAAATGTACTTCATTTGAAAACAATCTGGCCACTATCAATAATTTAATCTAAGTCTTTATGATCAGCTGCTTGAAACTTTATCCGAGAGCTAAACCAAATGGTCATAACAATTTATCTCCTGGCAATCAATATTTCCAGTCAGAAAAATACTGAAATCATGGAATCATAACCAAGGTCAAGAGTTAGAACCATGATCATAATAATACTGTTTTTTTTAAATCATTTCACTCCAAGCAAGGCATTCTACTGCCATTGCACAGGGGGTTACATAGGGGAAAGTGATGAGAAAGAGGGGTTAGTTATAGGAAATGTCATGAGGAGGGTAATAGATGAGTGAGAATACCGAGAATGGGGGTGGAGTAGATGGAAAAAAGAGCTTGAGAGAATGGATGCGAGTTAGTGAGATAGATATTTATTGACCTTACATTTAAATTCCTGGAGTTTGTGGCTGTTGGGGAAGCAAGTATATGGAAGGAAATTCCACAGGCAGGAAGTGTATGAAAAGAAGCTTTTAGAGAAGAAATTGCAGTTATATTTTATCAGTTTCACCGTAAAAGAGGTGGGACCTAGTTGCTAATCTAATAGCTCGTGTAGAACCAAACCTAGGGGGCATCAGTGATCTAAGTTCATTGGAGCAGAAATCATAAAAGTATTTATAGAAGAGGCACAGGGAAGCCATGTCACACCAGTGAGATAGCAACTGCAGCTGAGCTGCCAAGTTGATATCGATCACATTACGGATTCTTTGTTAGATTTTATCAAGAACCCCGAGGTGAATATTTAAACTATTAATATATAACATCTATTACAGAAGTAATACACAGATTTAATTTAAAACAAGTACAATGGTCTTTGTTATAATTTAAAATGATTCCATTAAGTACCAAAGATTAGCATATTATATACAAGTGGTTTACTGTAACTTCAGCATATTACAGAAACAAACAAAAATTGGACAGTCTTTACAAAATCAGTCAGTTAAGTACCATACAGGATACATACTTTGGGCAATCATGTCTCGAAAGAGACATGACTGATTAGGCAGAAGATTATCCTGCAGTAGGTTGCCATTGCTTTCTGCGGTAGACTAGTTGCCAGCCAAGACTATAGAACCCAATCTGTCCTATTATTTAACCCATAACTAAAGGGAAGAGATGGATTAATACTTTTCCCAAGAGTATTTGTGTGTAAGTGAATGCAAGGAATTCAACTAGAATTCAAACTCAGATACCCAATTTGTCATTTCGAGTCGATATTCACTGCACCACAATGCACATCCTCCTGACTTTACAAAATAAGTAGAATAAAAGACACTGATTGAATAGTGTGTGGCTTTATTAAAATAACTACAATATTTAATAGTAAAGGCACACTCAAACTAAGTATTGATTGATTTTGTTTTTTTACGGTTTATCAACCTTTTGAAGGTTATTTAAAACCAAAAAAATTTTTAGATTGTAAGAATATTTTTTGAGATAATAATGATTTAGTAATACAAGTTTTACTATTCAACCCATAGCTGGAGAGAGAAGAACTGGATTCCTACCTTTCTCAAGAAATTATTGAACCCAATGGGAATTAGAACTTAGTTCTCTGATTAAAAATTTCAAGTCATTATCCATTACACCCTCACATATCCAATCTTACAACACCTGGTATTACCGAGCAGTCACTCATCTAGGCACTAACCAAGCTAGACATTTCAGATAATATTTTTGATTGCAGGAGTGTTGTGTTTTTTTTTTTAATATATAAATAATAATGATTTACTGGTGATACAAGCCTTACTAATTACCCCATATGTTGTGTTGCTGGGTGTGCTAGTTTTTGTGTCAAATAATAATAAACACACAGTTTTAACCTTTATACATTTTATTTATTATTGGATAACAACAGATGTAGAAGATAACCAGTGGATTACTGGTAAATTAATAGTGTCCTGATAGGGAACCTGAGAGAATGTGTGACTGTCATCTTGAAATTCTTTTTCTTCTCTCTTGTCCTAGAGAGTTCTGATCAAAGAGCATAATTTGGTTCTTGTCTCGAGGGTGACTTAGCTGCATTGTGATGACATACACTACCAGCCATAATTATTAGGCCACCCCAGTTTTTCAAAAGAAATGATGTATTTCATACCATTTTTAGTATTTATTGCAAAGGGGATAATTCTAAATGAAAATAGAATTGTTCATTGTTAATACTGCACAATAACACGTGCATTAAATGAACTGTTCTGGTGTCCAGTTTTTGTGCTCTCTTCCCCATGCTAGTCTCTTATTACTGGCTGGCCAAAGCAAAGGTTTCCTGGCTGCCTTGTAAAATTTTGCAAAGTAATAATAACAAAAGAACCATTCTATTTTCATTTAGAATTCTCTAGTTGGCAATAAATACTAAAAATATTATGAAATACATAATCTTTTTTTAAAAACTGGGGTGGCCTAATAATTATGGCCAGTAGTGTACATCCTGACACCATAGTTGAAGAGAGAAGAAATAGGTTCATACCTTCTCCAAGGTTATTTACATGTTATAGCGGGTATCTTATCTATTTATTCTTTTTCTAGTTGTAGTGGGAGTTCGTTCTAGTGAAGGGTAGTTGTATACCATTGCAGGTTAACGGAATTTGGCCTTGTGGAAGATAGCCCACTATCAGTCATAAAATTATTATAAAATCAAGAAAGGCAATTTGAGTATAAAATAACATTTATATATATACACATTCCAATTAATATTTTACAATTAAACCAATACTTGAAATAAAGGTCCAATGGAGGTTAGAATGTTCATGGAAAATAATGAGCTGAAAGAGATTAAAGGCTTAGGAGTGTGGTGGTGTCTTGTAGGTAAAGAATGTTCATTTTCATTTAAGTTGGTTTGTGTGGAATGTCTTTGAAGAGGTCACTCCTGAGGTCAATAAGTGCTTTTGAGACAGGGAGAAGGAAAGAGGTCAGCATAGTAGCCACTCGACTTAAGTCAAAGGGAGGCAGGTAACTCTATCCTACCGGTCCTTCTGTCTGATGATACTTTTTGTCCCCACATTTTATATCCGCCTTTTGGATCAGAAGCTCATTTTGAATTTCACACTTGTATTTGATTACGGGCTTCTCATTGGCTGGTAAATAAAATTCGCGTAGGCTCACGAAATGGAAATTTGATTAATTTTTATTTTTCAACCGGAACATCTGTGCGAACTCAGATGCAAGTTTTGCTCATTTCCCTTTTTGTTGAAAGAGAGCCAACATCAGGTTTCTCGCTTTTGCTCAGTCGGTATCACTATAGTATAAAGGAATGTAACAAACCTGACTGGAATTAGAACTCAGCTTTTCAATTTTCAATTCTAAGCCATTATTCATTATGTCCAGTTCACACTTCTCCCTGGTCTTTTGAATGGGACTAGAGTTTATCCCTTGTTTCCTGCTTGCGACAGGGCTTCAGTTCTTTCTAAAATACTTCCCTCATCTTTCATTTCCAGAAGCCTGTTGTGTCTTAGTGGCATTACTGCCTTGCTTGAGGTGAATTGATTTAAAAAACTCTCTTCCCTATTCCCCAGATAAAAATTAAATAAAAAGACGTGCAAGGTCCTACAGCCTTGGCTGGCAACCAGTCTACAGCAGAAAGTAACAGCAGCTGACTGTGTGAATTCTTCTGTTAAGTCAATCATGAATTGAAAAGAGACATAATCCCCCAAGCATGTCACTAAAGTAAGGAAGGGATTGTCTTTCATACACAATATCTGTTTTTTTGTTAAGTCAGGAACTGAGAAACAGGCCAGGGGTTGCAGCAAAATAACCTGCCTTAAGATTTTGTTCTATTTTGTAATTATTAAAAATCTCTTAAGAATCTGACCATGCTGTTTACAAAAAAGGTCTAAGATAAAAATTATTCATTCACATGTTCATTAAAAATATTTTTTTTTTGTTTTTTCAGTATGTAAAATATATGATGATACCCCAATAAGTTTTAGAACTGCTGGTCTATGAAAAACATGCAAAGTTTCCAGTAGATAAGTAACAGAAAAGGCAAGAAGGATGGTCACGTTACAAAGGAAAACAGTTAAAAAGTGAAAGAAAAAAGATGTCAGAAAATTATCTACATTAACCCTCTAGGGCCATTCGTATCATATTTGATACAGTATTTCCCTATAAGGAAACATTTGGTATTCATTGACTGAGCAGTCAGTACTGCTTTCATTTGAAATTTATAAAATATTTCTCTTAAAAAATTTTTCAGGAAAATATTTCTTTCAAGGCTTGTTTTCATACTGTATCAAATATGATACAAATGGCCCTAGAGGGTTTAGGCTTATACTGGGCATAAAGTGGGTGATCGGTTTTCTATTGTCATGAAGTAATAAACTGATCCCCCACTGATTACTACTTATTAATATAATAATATAATTCACCAGTCTACCGCAGAAAGCAATGGCAACCTACTGTGGGATAATCTTCTGCTCAGTCAGTCATGTCTCTTTCGAGACATGATCGCCTAAGCGTGTTTCACGTATGGCACTTAACTGACTGACTGAATATAATAAACATGATTAACCCTCTAGGGCCATTCGTATCATATTTGATACAGTATTTCCCTATAAGGAAACATTTGGTATTCATTGACTTAGACAGTCAGTACTGTTCACACCATTTGAAATTTATGAAATATTTCTCTTAAAAAATTTTTCAGGAAAATATTTCTTTCAAGGCTTGTTTCATACTGTATCAAATATGATACGAATGGCCCTAGGAGTTTAGGCTTATACTAGACTTAAAGTGGGTGATCAGTTTTCTATTGTCATGGTAATAAACTGATCCCCCACTAATTACTACTTATTAATAGAATAAAATGAAAACAAGCCTTGAAAAATATTTTCCTGAAAAATTTTAAGAAATATTTTATAAATTTCAAATGAAAGCAGTACTGACTGCTCAGTCAATGAATACCAAATGTTTCCTTATGAAGGAAATACCTTATCAAATATGATACAAATGGCCCTAGAGGAGTTTAGGCTTATACCTGGGCATAAAGTGAGTGATCCGGTTCTATTGTCATGAAGTAATAAACTGATCCCCCACTAATTACTACTTATTAATAGAATAAAATGAAAACAAGCCTTGAAAGAAATATTTTCCTGAAAAATTTTTAAGAGAAATATTTTATAAATTTCAAATGAAAGCAGTACTGACTGCTCAGTCAATGAATACCAAATGTTTCCTTATAGGGAAATACTGTATCAAATATGATACAAATGGCCCTAGAGGGTTAAGGCTTATACTGGGCATAAAGTGGGTGATCAGTTTTCTATTGTCATGAGTAATAAGCTGATCCCCCACTAATTACTACTTATTAATAGAATAAAATGAAAACAAGCCTTGAAAGAAATATTTTCCTGAAAAATTTTTTAAGAGAAATATTTTATAAATTTCAAATGAAAGCAGTACTGACTGCTCAGTCAATGAATACCAAATGTTTCCTTATAGGGAAATACTGTATCAAATATGATACAAATGGCCCTAGAGGGTTAAGGCTTATACTGGGCATAAAGTGGGTGATCGGTTTTCTATTGTCATGAAGTAATAAACTGATCCCCCACTAATTACTACTTATTAATAGAATAAAATGAAAACAAGCCTTGAAAGAAATATTTTCCTGAAAAATTTTTTAAAAGAGAAATATTTTATAAATTTCAAATGAAAGCAGTACTGACTGCTCAGTCAATGAATACCAAATGTTTCCTTATAGGGAAATACTGTATCAAATATGATACGAATGGCCCTAGAGGGTTAAGGCTTATACTGAGCATAAAGTGGGTGATCAGTTTTCTATTGTCATGAAGTAATAAACTGATCCCCACTAATTACTACTTATTAATAGAATAAAATGAAAACAAGCCTTGAAAGAAATATTTTCCTGAAAAATTTTTTAAAAATATTTTATAAATTTCAAATGAAAACAGTACTGACTGCTCAGTCAATGAATACCAAATGTTTCCTTATAGGGAAATACTGTATCAAATATGATACGAATGGCCCTAGAGGGTTAATCATGTTTCTATTATATTCAGTCAGTCAGTTAAGTGCCATACGTGAAACACGCTTAGGCGATCATGTCTCGAAAGAGACATGACTGACTGAGCAGAAGATTATCCCACAGTAGGTTGCCATTGCTTTCTGCGGTAGACTGGTGAATTATATTATTATATTAATAAGTAGTAATCAGTGGGGGATCAGTTTATTACTTCATGACAATAGAAAACCGATCACCCACTTTATGCCCAGTATAAGCCTAAACCCTCTAGGGCCATTCGTATCATATTTGATACAGTATGAAAACAAGCCTTGAAAGAAATATTTTCCTGAAAAATTTTTTAAGAGAAATATTTTATAAATTTCAAATGAAAGCAGTACTGACTGCTCAGTCAATGAATACCAAATGTTTCCTTATAGGGAAATACTGTATCAAATATGATACGAATGGCCCTAGAGGGTTAATCATGTTTCTATTATATTCAGTCAGTCAGTTAAGTGCCATACGTGAAACACGCTTAGGCGATCATGTCTCGAAAGAGACATGACTGACTGAGCAGAAGATTATCCCACAGTAGGTTGCCATTGCTTTCTGCAGTAGAATGGTGAATTATTTTATTATATTAATAAGTAGTAATTAGTGGGGGATGAGTTTATTACTTCATGACAGTAGAAAACCGATCACCCACTTTATGCCCAGTATAAGCCTTAACCCTCTAGGGCCATTCGTATCATATTTAATACAGTATGAAAACAAGCCTTGAAAGAAATATTTTCCTGAAAATTTTTTAAGAGAAATATTTTATAAATTTCAAATGAAAGCAGTACTGACTGCTCAGTCAATGAATACCAAATGTTTCCTTATAGGGAAATACTGTATCAAATATGATACGAATGGCCCTAGAGGGTTAATCATGTTTCTATTATATTCAGTCAGTCAGTTAAGTGCCATACGTGAAACACGCTTAGGCGATCATGTCTCGAAAGAGACATGACTGACTGAGCAGAAGATTATCCCACAGTAGGTTGCCATTGCTTTCTGCGGTAGACTGGTGAATTATATTATTATATTAATAAGTAGTAATCAGTGGGGGATCAGTTTATTACTTCATGACAATAGAAAACCGATCACCCACTTTATGCCCAGTATAAGCCTAAACCCTCTAGGGCCATTCGTATCATATTTGATACAGTATGAAAACAAGCCTTGAAAGAAATATTTTCCTGAAAAATTTTTTAAGAGAAATATTTTATAAATTTCAAATGAAAGCAGTACTGACTGCTCAGTCAATGAATACCAAATGTTTCCTTATAGGGAAATACTGTATCAAATATGATACGAATGGCCCTAGAGGGTTAATCATGTTTCTATTATATTCAGTCAGTCAGTTAAGTGCCATACGTGAAACACGCTTAGGCGATCATGTCTCGAAAGAGACATGACTGACTGAGCAGAAGATTATCCCACAGTAGGTTGCCATTGCTTTCTGCAGTAGAATGGTGAATTATTTTATTATATTAATAAGTAGTAATTAGTGGGGGATGAGTTTATTACTTCATGACAGTAGAAAACCGATCACCCACTTTATGCCCAGTATAAGCCTTAACCCTCTAGGGCCATTCGTATCATATTTGATACAGTATGAAAACAAGCCTTGAAAGAAATATTTTCCTGAAAAATTTTTTAAGAGAAATATTTTATAAATTTCAAATGAAAGCAGTACTGACTGCTCAGTCAATGAATACCAAATGTTTCCTTATAGGGAAATACTGTATCAAATATGATACGAATGGCCCTAGAGGGTTAATATACAGTTGACTTTCAATTTTATGGCATTTTCTTGCATAAAAAACATCATGAAATCTTGCTAATTTAAGATGATCCAAAAAGTGAGTTATTATTAAGTGATAGGGTTAAAGGTATGAAAAATATGAAAAATATAAATAAAAACAAGAAATAAACATAAAAACAAAATAACTTTTAAGAGAGCAAAAATAATGAATTATAGACAAAGGTGTCAGATTAATGGTAATATTAGCTATTTCCTTATAAGGAAACAGTATTGCTTGATAAAAAAAAAAAAAAAAAAGACAGTGCTACTCCCTGGTCATTGAGATGGGATCAGAGTGTAGTATCCTTATAAGGAAACATTTGGAATTCACTGACTGAGCAGCCAGAAGTAATCAAGTTCTGCTTTTCTCCATCAAAATGTAGTAGCTGTTCTCATCTCTAATGGGAATATTAGCTTATTAGCTGTTTCTCTATAAAGAAACAGTCAGTCAGTTTAGGTGCCATACGTGATACACGCTTGGGCGATCATGTCTCAAAAGAGACATGACTGACTGGGCAGAAGATTATCCCGCAGTAGGTTGCCATTGCTTTCTGCGGTAGACTGGTTGCTGACCAAGGCTATAGAACCCAATCTGTCCTGTTATTTAACCCATAACTGGAAGGAATAGACGGACTAATACCTTTCCCAAAGAAACAGTACTCCTTGATAAAAAAAACAAAAAACAGTGTTACTAAAGTTAGGCTTTACTTCATCGCCCAGTCTTTGGTTTGGAACGAAAGTGTAGTATTTGCGCTTCAGTAGAAAAACTGAATTTATCGCTCAGTTGTGCTTACAGAGTGCAACTGAAAATATTGAGTGTTACCAAATCTCCAGTATACGACATTACCCCA